>VDFB02034848.1:201750-289694 GCA_007258455.2 Sequoia sempervirens
GGGTTTTGGCATGTGGGTGACTGTTGGCTATATTGTTCCATTTATGGCTTTGGTTATGTGTGAATGGTTGTAAAATAGTTAATCTGGTGTGTTTATGGTGAATCTTCAAATCAAGATTTCTTGTGTTTTGTGGGTTTTGGCATCTGCATGACTATTGGTAGTATTTATTCATTTATGGATTCTAGTTTGTGTGAATGGTTGCAAAATAGTTGATCTGTTGTGTTTTTGGTGAATCTTCACATCTGGGTTACCATTGAAACCAATATTGATTCATTTAGGGTTCGTGATTTCCTTGTGAAAGTTTTGAGCCGGTTTGTTACTGGAAGCTTTCTATGTTTTTTGGGTTTTCCATGTGAGCCAATGTTGGAAGCCATGCTTTTTTGTGTGATAGTTGCAACACAAAGAAAAAGTTAATGTTATATAGGTTGCATTGTTTTAGGGTATATTGTTTCCTTTTTGATAGGGTTTTGTTGAAAAGATAGTATATAGTTTCTTCGCAACAATATAGTTTGATTTATGGTTCAACTTTTGTGCGGATGTTTTTGTATGGATTTATCACTGTTATTTTAGTGTTTTGCACCTTTGGCCATCTAGGTGATTGTTGATAACAATATTGTTTCATTGACGTCTTTTTTTTTGTGGCAATGGTTGCAATGCAATAACATAGTTAATGTTATGTAGTTCATGTTGCTTTGCATAAGGCATTGTTTACTATTACCATCCACCTTACACTATTTTGTTTCATTTATGGCTTCCATTTACCACACCAGCCCTTGTCTTGTTGTTCCTCATTCTAGTCAGGCTATGTATACATACGTATGTTTGTGAAATGAATTTCTATATAGTTATCAAAAACATATTGTATATAGTTATCAAAAACATATTGTTGGATGTCATTCTCTAGGTTTATGTTGTTATTGAAGGTAGTTGTGAGTGATGATGGAAAGCTTCTATGAAGGTGCAAGTGTGTTCATCAGCTATGGAATCTATGTGAAGGTGGTTGAATGTTATCTTGTTTTTTTAATGCAATAAAATAGTTAATGTTATGTAGTTCATGTTGCTTTGCATAAGGCATTGTTCACTTTTTTCATCTTCCTTACACTATATTGTTTGATTTATGGCTTCCATTTACCACAACATCCCTTGTCTTGTTCTTCCTCATTCCAGTCAACCTATGTATACATACGTATGTTTGTGGAACGAATGTCTATGCAGTTGTCCAAAACATATTGTTCAGTGTCATTCTTTGGATCTATGTTGTTGTTGAAGGTAGTTGTGAGTGAGGATGACAAGCTTCTGTGAAGGTGGTTAGATCTTATCTTGTGTTTTTTTGCATGCGTTGATGGCTTGAAAAGGTGTAGACATGTATCTATCTAAAATCAGATGCAGACAAACTCATTTTTGTTGCTTAATATGCTTGTTCTTTTCATATGTTAATGATGATTTCTATTTGATCTATGGTTCCTATCTAGTTGTGATGGTGCATAACAAAAACAGTTTTATTTTGTTCCAAACATATCCACAAAACAGTCGCCATAAACAAAAACACAAAAAGATTCACAGAAACAAACCCAAGTTAAAATATACTCATTTCTCAACACAACCCTATGAAAAAATTAAAACAATATAGCCTTCTCAACAACACATTCTTGTAAACTAAGAATGAAAAACCATATACATAAATATAATCAACAACAAGAAATTGAAATATATATAAATATATGTATATATGTACACATATATATGTATATATATACACACATATATTAATATTAGAATACACCCAATATAGCCTAAGGCAAAGAATAGAAATTAATAATACCTAATGTAACCAAACATAGAATCAATAGTAGTAATTATTTTATTCTATTCCAACCATAACCAAAATTCCAAAGACATAAATCAAACAATAAACATAAATCAAACAGCATTGGTTTCAACAACGACCTAGATGGAGAAATCCACAATATAGCTCGAGCCATACAATAACAATCAACAAAACCTGCATAACCTCAATAATTTTATCCCATCAAAATTTGATCCATATAACACGTGCATAAATGAAACATAATTTTTTTTAACAAATAATTTTCTCTTCTATGAACAAACACCTTATTGAAAATTGAAACAATATACATATATATATACACATATATATTAATAATAAAATACACTCAATATAGCCTAAGGCAAAGAACAATAATAAATAATACCTAATGTAACCAAACATAGAATCAACAACAATAATTATTTTATTTTATTCCAACCATAACCATAAAACCAAAGGCATAAATCAAACAACATTGGTTTCAATAGTGACCCAGATGGAGAAAGCCACAATATTGCCAAAGCCATATAATAACAATCAACAAAAACTACATAACCTCAACAATTTTATCCCATTACAAAGATACCCACAAAGCACAAACATTAAAGAGAAACCCATTGAAAGTTGACCCATATAACACGTCCATAAATGAAACATAATTTGTTTTAACAAATAATTTTATCTTCTATGAACAACACCTTATTGAAAATTGAAACAATATAGCCATTTGAACATAACCTGATTGAAAATGAGATAGTATCTAGGCTAAGCTAGACAGTAACAATCGACAAAGACTGCATAAGGTCAAGAATTTCTCCCCGTTGCCAACATATCCACTAAATGCAAGCCATAAAGAGAGACCCACATAAAATTAATATATACATAAATATATGTATATATGTACAGATATATACATATATATATATATATACACATATATATTGATGTAAAAATATACCCAATATAGCCTAAGGTAGAGAACAATAATCAATAATACCTAATGTAACCAAACATAGAATCAACAACATTACTTATTTTATTCTATTCCAACCATAACTAGAAAATGAAAGCCATAATCAAACAACATTGATTTCAATAGCCACCCACTTGTGGAAAGCCACAATATATCCTGAGGTATACAATAACAATCAACAAACACTCCATAACCTCAACAATTTTATTATGTTACACACATACCCACAAAACGCAAACATTAAACAAAAACCCTTCGAAAATTGATAGTAAGAAACCCATAGAAAAAACACTCCTTCCTCAACACAACCTCTTTGAAAATTAAAACAATACACCCTTTTCAACAACACCTCCAAAATGAAACAATATAGCTTAAGGAACAGAACTATAATTGACATTGCGCAATGGAAGCTAACACAAAGCATATAGCATTGACTATTTTATTCAATTGCAAACATAACCACAAACTAAAAGATTTATCAATAGGTTTAAACTATTTTGTAACCATTTATCTATGGAAGATTGAACCGAACCATTTCTTATTGGAATATAGTAACTAGGGTTAGGGTTGAGAATGAATTTTATAAAACCCTAGAACATTCTATAAGGAAGGTGTTTCCAACAATGTTTCTGACTAGCTGAGAGGTTGGGTAGCCAAAAGAGGGAGAGGGAAATATAATAGGGGTTATGCTATCAGATTCTCTCTGTATGGAACAAGATGTAAACTTCGTAAAGGCTTAGAGCCTGAATAGTATTGTAACTATTTTTTGTTTCTAAATAATACAATGGTGATCTGGGCTTTTGGAGTGTGGGGTTTTTTACCTGAAAGTGTTTTCCCCACATAAATCTGTGTTCATGTACAATGGTTCTACTTGATTGAATTTTTTTAATGGTGTTGTTTGGAACTAGATTAATTAGCATTAACTTTTTCTCTAAGGTTCAATGTGGGAAATAAACTATGTCTAATTCCACCTTGTGGCATAGTAGTTCGTGTCTTTGAGGTAATCTGAAGAAATTAAAATTACCGAAGGCACTACTGATCATCTTGGATGTTTCTTTTTGAGATGACCAATATTTCCCAACATAACTTCTCCTGGAGACACTCAAAATTATCTTTAGGAAGAGCCTTTGTAAATATATCCATAATCTGATCCTTTGTTGGAACATACTCAAGTTTGACTTTATTCTCCATGACCTTCTCCATCAAGAAATTATATCTGATCGATATATGCTTTGTCCTCAAGTGCATCACAAGATTCTTCGAAATGTTAATTGCACTTGTATTATCACAGAAGATAGAAATGGGATCATCATATAGCACTGTGATATCTTTCAATGTCTATTTCATCCATATAACTTGTGTACAACAAGATGCAGTAGCAATATACTTAGCTTTAGTAATAGACAAAGAGACCGAATCTTGCTTCTTACTCAACCATGCCACCAATCTACATCTAAGAAATAATGCACCACTACTTGTACTCTTTTTGTTGCCTACACATCTAGCCCAATCTGCATCTATATATGCACTAAGTATAAATTCAATATCTTTCAAATACCACAATGCATAATCTAGAGATCCATTCAAATATTTGAATATTCTTTTAATAGTAGCAACATGTGTTTCCTTCGGATCTTCTTGAAATCTATCCAAAAGATAGACCACATGCATAATATCCGATCTAGTAGCAGTCAAATATATATTCCACCAATCATAGATCTATACTTGATCTGATCATCCTTAGGTGAATCAACATATTTACCCAATTTGTAACCAATCACTATAATATTACTTACTAGTTTGGAACCATCCATCCCAAACTTCTTCAACATCTCTCTCACATAGTTATACTATGAAATGAAAATTCCTTTCTCTGTTTGATTAATCTATAGCCCAAGAAAGAAATTCATCTCCCCAAACATAGACATTTCAAATTATTTTTTCATCTCTTCCACAAACATCTTGCACATATTTTCATTTCCTCCAAAGATAATGTATTCAACATATACAACTACAATCAAGTTTTTTTCATTTTCAATCTTAAAGTACAAATTACTATCTATCGTACCTTTCTTAAATCCTTGTTGAATCAAATACCTATCTAACCTTGCATACCAAGCTCTAGGATTAAAGCTCAAGCAGATCATCATTTGTTTGTCTATCGTCGGTTTGGTTGTCTTCCTCCCATTCATGCCTCATTTGGGGACCTACCAGCTTTCTCTCCCTTTGGTCATTGGTTAGATCAATTCATTCTTATTTGACTCCTTCTTTGATCGACCCGAGAAAGGTTACTTACTTCGATTAGGATCTTTACGCTGTCTTCCTGTGATCATGACATGGGGTGAGTGAGGGTTTGATTATGACACGGAGATCCCGACGCTTCCCACCAGCCATTCTATTTTCTTGACTACCGGCATCCTGCTGCAAACCTGGCTGGCAAAGACGCCCCAGCAGTTGGCTTAATTTCATCGTATGCCTATGCTCACCGTAAGGATATTATGAATAACCCATTCGACCGAATCAATCGGGACGGGAGTCGACTGACTGACGAGGAACTGACAAGGAGAGGAGATTCAAGCGAGCCGATAGAGAAAGTAGGGGCTTACTCTTCACCGTTAGCAAATGTTGCCGCTGTTTTGCAGTTGTTGGGGGTGGGGCAGGAGGATATAGTTGTATTACTTACCCCCCCACCCGGCCTTAGATTGAAATTGAAATCCCACTATAGTTGTAGGGAGGCCGGGTGGGAGGGCCCCTACTATTCTAAGGAATATTTCAAATTCAAGCTGCTAAGCTTAGGTAGTTTAGGTGGGATTCGAACCCACACTCCACAATCAATCCCACCCAAGGCAGACCCAACTTTTCTACTTCCCACCCAGGGCTTCGCCCAGTGGGATTCGAACCCACACTCCACAATCAATCCCCACCCAAGGTAGACCCAACTTTTCTAGTTCCATGTAAACTTATTCTTCTAGTTCACCATTCAGAAATGTCGACTTGACATCCATCTAGTAGATTTTGAAATCTTTATAAGCAGCCAATGCCAAGAACATCCTTATAGCTTCCATTCTTGCTACCAGGGAAAATTTCTCCTGAATATCTATACCTTCTACTTGTTATTAGCATTTACACACAAGCCTCGCTTTGTTTTTGACAACTTCTCCATTCTCATTCAACTTATTTCTCAATACCTATTTTGATCCAATGATATTTTTATCTGTCGGTCTTGGGACCGATTCCCAAGTTTGATTCTTCTCAATCTTCAAAATTTATTCTTTCATTTCTTCCTTCCAATGTTCATCTTTATAGGCTTCACTTACTGTCTTCGGCTCAATCTTAGAGAATAAACAAAAATTTACTTTTGTAGCAACTTTTCTTTTGGTTAATACGCCTTTTGTCTTGTCTCCAATAATCTAATTTTTTGAATGATTCCTCTATATGTATTTTGGTGTCCTAGGGGACATCAATGGAGCATCTTCTTCTCTTTCATTATGTTCATCCTATTTTTTCTACTCATCTTTATCCTGTTCTTCCACAATTTCTTCTATTCTTGCACAATCATGTTCATCAGACACATATCCATCAATATCAATAGAATTATTTATAGTCTCATCAACCTTCACATTCGAGCTCTCTACAATATTTTTCATTCTTTTAATAAAACATATGTACACCTTGCTTTTGGTAGAGTATCCAAGAAATATGCCTTCATTGCTTCTTGCATCAAACTTACCCAAAGTTTCCTCATCTCTTCTGATATAGTATTTTCTTCCGAATACGTTGAAATATTTAACTATAGGAATTCTTTCATGCCATAGATCATAGGGAGTCTTTGTACTATTTACTCTTGCTTGAACTTGATTGAACACATAAACATTAGTATGAATAGCTTCTTTCCAAACTTCCAGTGATCCGACTTCAATGATCATTGATCTAGCAGCCTCTTGAACTATTCTATTTTTCCTTTCAACAACTCCATTCTACTAAGGATTTCTCAGAGAAAATAACTATCTCTTTATTCCATGCACTTCACAAAACATATTGAACTCATGGGAGGTGAATTCTCCACCTCTATTAGATCTTAAACATTTTACCTTGAAATTCACTTCATTTTCAACCATAGTCTTGAATTCCTTAAATCTATCTAATGCATCAAATTTCTCTCTAAGAAATGTAACCCATGTATATCTAGAATAATCATAAATTAAAAGCATAAAGCACCTTTCACCAAGTAGACTCTGCACTCTCATAGGACCACAGAGATCTATATGAACTAAATCTAGTAGTCCAATAGTTTATTATTCCTTTGATATGTAATGATTTCTTACTTGCTTCCCAAACTGATAATTCCTGCAAATAGCATTAATAGTATTTTTAATTCTTGATAAATATCTCATAGCCTGAACAACACTAATCCTTTCTAGGTTATCAAAATTCATGTGACACATTCTCCTATTCCATAACCAATTTTCATTTATCCGCATCATAAAGCATCATCCATCAACACCCCTAAGTTGATAAATATTCCCTTTAGATTTCTTTCCTATAGCAATCAATGTTTCGAATCTTTTCTAGATCTCACATTGCTCATCCTTAAACATAAGATCATATCCTTTTTTGTACATCTGACCAATGCTCAACAATTATTCCTTAAAACCTTAACATATAGTAAACAACATCAGTATGATGCTTTCCATCAAAACTTATTGTACCCATCCCACAGATTTTAGCACCAGTATCATCTCCAAACATAACAAATCCTCCATCATATTTCTCAAGTTTAACAAACATACTCTTATCACTAGTCATGTGATGTGAGAAACCACTATCAACCACCCAAAAATTATTTTCTTGTCTAGCATGTAGGGAAGAGATAATTGTACCTTCATTTTTCTCTTTCTCCTTCTCCTTCTTTCAAGGGTTTTCCTTTACCTATTTTTCTAAATTAGTAGAAGTAGGTTTATCCTTAATCTCCAAGAACAAGCATTCATTGTCATCTGGATCTTCATATTCTGAATCTTCATCTAAAATACTAGCATTCTCATTCACATAGTAAGCTATGTTAATCTTTTTTCCTTTATTTTCTTTCTCGTATTTTTGTTTATTCCTTTTAGCTCTTTCTAGACACTTTACAACATAATGACCTATTTCTCCACAACTAAGTCATTTAAAGGGAAACTTACCTTCATACGTATTGGATCCTTTCCTCATTCTTCTTACAAATTTAGCCGCTATTTCATTAATTTTTTCTTCATCTGAATCTTCAGCTTTTGTAGCTTTAAAGGAAGTCTCTTATTTGCCTCCATTTCTTAGACTTGACTTCCTCATCTCATAAGATGTCAAAAATCCTAACAGTAGATCGTTAGTAGAAGTATTATTATCTATAGTTTCCTCAATAGCACTCACCTTCTCACTATAAGCATTAGAAATAGTTCTAAGAATCTTCTTTACAATCCTGGTTTCATCTATAGTAGCGCTAAGTGATTGCATTCTAGCGACTACCTCATCTAATCTCTGTAAATAAGTTTTAAATTTTTCATCTTCAAAAATATGTATAAAATCAAACCATGTTTCCAAATTCTAAAAAAATTCTTCTTTAACTCTTTCATCACCATCATGTGCTATTCCTAAAGCATCCTGAACTTCCTTAGTTGTCTTCAAATTCTAAACCTTAATCAACTTGGAATGTACCAGACTATTCTTCAAGATGAACTTCACCTTATTGTTTGCTTAATGTGCTCTGATCTCTTTAGGTGTACTCGGACCATTACAAGGAGGAGTGTAAGGATTCTTGTAAGCTTTCTCCACATCATATCTATAATACTCTAGATATTCTTCCATCAATACTTTCTAGATACCATAATTATTTTCATCAAACCTCGAATAATCAAAGACCATTTTTCTAGCCATCCTGGACCTTCCTAAAGTGGTTAAACTCTTCACCAAGGAACCAAGCTTTAATATCAATTGTCAAATAGGACAACTAAGAGAGGGGGTGAATTAGTTGTCACAAATTTTAACCTTTAATTCAATTATTGGAACTAATTCTTAAAATTGCTTAAATGATTAATCATCAAATGCCAATGAAGAAACTCAGATCTAACACATAAAAAAAATAACACCATATTTATGTAGAAAAACTAATGAGGGAAAAACCACAGTGAGGATTAACTCAACCTACAAAGAATACCAAAATTGATTACAAAAAAGCTCACTACCTAGAACAAGGTTCACTGCCTGAGATAAGGATAACTACTTGAAACAAGGACTCACTGTCCAATAGGGCTACAACCCAGAGAGCTCACTGCCACAGAGATATAAAGAAGACAAAGAAGATTTGTTACAGAGAGACTAAAATCCTAATGCAACAAAGGATTCCACCATAGTTACTTGATCAGCTTGCATGAATGTTAGAGTTCACCTAAGTCTGTTCATTGCATCTGATAACTTAGCTTTAAGCTTCGCACTGATCTACCACACACATCTCACACATATTTTGTGAATAGCATCAAATTCACGTCTACTATTTCACTTATCTTCCTTCTTTCCTCTTGTATATTTTGTATTACTAGCTCATCCTCTATTTATGCTATCTAAAACCTTGATAAAGATATAAATTCAGCCATCCAACTTCAAATTCAAATTAGGTCAATGCCAAAAAAATACTAAGGTGGAATTAGAATGAGAGTGACCCAAAAACATGCTTTACCAAGACCCAAAATAGATCCAACATACTTCATCAACTTTGAAGATAGTGCTTAACACACGATCATCCAAACCAATGTAAAACACATAGAACAATTAAGCTCAAAACTTCTAGAAACTGAAAATATCTTCAATGCAATCAAAATATCTTAACTCTAGAACCGCAAGTCAAAAGACTTCATCAAAGAGAAATACAAACCAAAAAAAATTCTCTCATACCTCAACCAATACACAGAAAAACATAGTTCACAACTTGTAAGAGACCCACACTTCCTTAATCCAAAAATTCACTATTTTTTTTAACAAAGTAAATATCTTCATGTCTTACTCAATTAGTTGTATACTCAGGAACTTCTATCCATACAGGATAGGAATCTATCCATTTGAGATAGGAATCTAACCATATGGGTTAGGTTAATGTCCATATGGGACCAAGATTTATCTATCCAAATAAGGTAGACATCTAACCACATGGGTTAGAAAATGCTCTGGCCAAAGACTTAGACTCATCAAAACCATCTGGGTCCTGAGTCAACTCTCTAAAGAATACACTCCCCTACCAGGAGTGCACTGAGGTCGATGTCCTTAGGAGTATGTGAGATAATAATAAAAGCTTGAGTGTTGCCTCAAAATTTGGCCTAAAGCCTAAGGGAATCAAGTGAATCCATCTAGGATTCCTTCTGAGTATAACAAGTAATTTGCAACTTCAATTTTAATATTTATTTATCCTTCTTTAATTCAAGGTATCTTAGCAAGACCAACAAGGCAAACACCCTTAACCAATCTTAAATCCCCATCCTGAGCGCCTCTGTACTAGGGACAACTTTATCCCTAAACTATCTACATACACTATTTCAACACAGGATCGAGGAGTATAATATGTAGTTCTATTTTCTAATATATTGTTTGATGTAAATTGTTTTGTGGGTACATGACCCTTTCTAGGGCCATTTCCTTGGATAGTTTCTCTTTGGTTGCTACCCACATAAGGGAGCATATAAAGCATAAAGATTTAGGGTATGTGCAGGATCATGATGGGCCAAAAAGTGGCAATATGATGGGTATGTGGCTGACGACTATTTTTTACCCAAAATTGATGAAATGAAAAGGGTTTTTAAAGGAGATTCTCAATTTCCACCAATATAAATTTATGCTTTACTTTTAATTTAATAAGTAATTATTATTCATTTTCTATTCAAATTAAGACTAAAGTCCCACTAATAGGTTGATTGAAAAACATCTATAGTTTTCAAATGGTATCACATATTTTGAATCCAAAACATGCATCACATTTTATGATTTGCATACTATAGGATTAAAAAAAGAAAAAATGAATTTCATGAAGTTTTGACCAAGTTAAGGTGCTTAGACATATGAGTTTTTATATTTTTAAAAAATTTTAATAAAAGTTCATAATTAATCATTTACTTGAAAAAAATTACAAGAAAATATGCATCACATTGGGGCATAAGTTCTCTACTTATATCTAAAATCTTATAAAAAAAAATATTATCATTTTATTATGGTTAGGTATCAAACAAACACCTACTTCTGTTATTTTTTCCTAAAATTTAAGTACCAATCAGCATTGAAATTTCAAAATTTCACCAAATAGATTTTTTTTTTAAACAACCTAGTATTTAGAAACTACATTCAATTTGCTATAGATTCTATTCTTAATATTTTTGAAATAATATAGATAGCTTATTCAAATTTTGCTAAAGTTTCTAACTTTGATTTTTCTAATTTTTGCTACTCTATGTGGGCCTATTTTTTCCACATGATGATCATGCACACACCCCTTCATGGTGTGATATTTTTGCTTGTTTCCTAATTCATCTATGTTCTAAATTCCTATAAGTCATGTCACCCTTGCCCGTTAAATAAAAAATCATCAAAGATAAAGAATTAAAAAGTCAATTCACATGCCCAAACCCTATTGGGGTTTTCTATGATTTTCACTAGCTGATGTAAGTCCATTATAGTATTATCTTTCTAGATTATCAATCCAAGAGGGATTTCCGCTACCCTATTAGTTTTCTATGATTTTCATTGCTGCATGTAATTCCATTATAGTATTATATTTTAGATTATCGATCCAAGAGGGATTTCCCGCCCCTTGGATTTTAACTACAAAAATATTCCTTATTAATCCCGGCAATTTATAGGGACGATGCCACATACATCGTTGTTGTAGCTTTATTAGGCTATAAGTGCAATAACTCAAGCACGATGACATTACCCGTAAATGTGAGTCAAAGGCACCGTTAATACCGAACACTGCTGGTTTTTTTTGTTTTCCTCTTATTTAAGTTTTCTATCTAAGAAGAAAATTAAATGCATTATCAACAATAAGAAAAGTAGTTTGTGCACATAATTTAAATGGTAATATAAAAACTTTATACCTTCTTGCTAAGGAAGTAAAATTAAATGAACTTACTAAAAATAAAAACTATTTATTCAAAGTACATTTTCTAGAAAGAAGTATTGCATCTACTTACATACTATGAAAGTGAAACTTTTTGTAACAATGAATTGAATCATGAAAATAGTCAAATCTATTTGTGAAATAAAAACACTTATACATAATGTTAAATTATTCAAGATGGGTGATCTAATTCAGAGATGGAATGAATCTAATTGTATTGCAATGTTATTATTTCCTAGAAAAGAAACTTGAATCTTTTTGCATAATATATGTCATAGATTAATCTAATTAAAGTACTTTTGATTTAAATTGCATAACACTAATATTTTCAAGATAAATATTCATCTAAGAAAGCATAAATAATTCAAACTCAAGGAGACTTCATGGCATAATATATTGTTTCAAGACAAAAGGTTTATTAATTTTGATTGAATTGTATGAATAAATAATCCAACTAAAGAAGACTTGATTTTAATTGCATAAGTTATTTCACTAATGTCTTAAGATAGATAAACCAATACAATGTCTTAATCTAATAAGAGCCTTGATTTTATTGTATAAGTTATACTACTAATGTCTCAAGATTGATGATCTATCTAAAGTAGGTTTGTATTAATTTTTATAAGTTTATTCTTGATAATATTCTAATTATTACACAATGATTTATACACTATGCCCTTGTTGTAATTAAATGAATCAACCTTGTTTTAAAAAGAATTGAATCTACTTACATATTAAGGGAGAAAATTAATTTAAAGAATAACCATGACGTTGAAGGATTAAGTTTATTGCAAATTTATTAAATTATAACTATGTTGTTGTGTTATAAACCTTGAATCCCAGGGAAATAAATTTATTGCATAGAGAGAGTTTATTTGAAGAATAACAATAAATCTAAGAGTTAAGTTTATGGCATAACAAGAAAGCAATTTTATTAAAAGGATATTATTAATGCCTTAAGTTAGATGGTATTTTGTTTGCATGAATTTGATTTTACTACTTATCATTCGATAAAACAAGGAACTCATTTAATGAAACATAAATTTAAGCTTAAAATTTAATGTCTAATAGTCATAATTGTTATCATAGAATTGTAATTATTGTCATAAAGTTATAGTGTTGTCATAAGATATAAATGTTGTCATTCCTCTATTATAAAATCTTCTATAACTAGGTTCATACTCATAGCTTATCATCATTTTATGAAGAGAGGTATATTCTAAGTTCATTAATTATATTCAACAATAGCTAGTAATCATTTCCATCTTTTAGTCAAAGAAAATTAAATACTATCTCATAGAACCATGGTTTGAACCAAATTTTCATCAATCACAGATAGTTAATTTGTTGTCTTACTAAATTAGGGTAACATTATTAAAATTAAGAAGTTCATGGAATTTCTTTAACAATTTGAATTTATTTAATGAATAAGTTCATCCTTTGATTGTTAATTAGACCAAATAATTTATTATTTAATCTATCTAATTGATACCCCTTTTGAAAATTTCTATCAATTTATTTATTTTCAAAGGACAATCTAATTTCAAAATAAATAAAAACTATTTTATTTATGACTTAACTAAATTAAAAGAATAATTCTTGTATATATATGTATATATATATTTTCAAAATTTAACTTAAAAGAATAAAATGTTATAAAGAACTTTAATATGAAAACCCATATTATAAAACATATGTATTTATTTTATTTTAACAATAAAAAAAATAATAATTTATTTATTTGTAAATTTTATTTTATTAAAAATTAATCTATATTTTTAATGATATTAAAAAAATTAAAAGAAAAATTATTTATTTGTAAATAAACATAGATGAGACTATATTTATTTATTTATTTATTTTTAAATATATTGATTTTAAAATGAAAGAAAAAAAAATAGGAAAATTAATTTCATTCTAGATTTAGTTTAGAAAAACAAAGAATGGTAAGGAAAGTAATAATAGATTGATTCTAACTTTATTTTAAAATTTGAATTTCACAAAACAAGGTTAGGAAAGAGAGTAATAGCTTGATTCTAACTAATTTCTAGATTTAATTAGTTTTCTAAAAGAAAATCTAAAGAAAGGGAACCTAGATGCTGATGGAATTGCAACAAATCTTCTTCCAAATCTTCTTGTGCCTTCTTCAACTTGATTCTCCTTCCTTCAATCCTATCTAAAATATTTCTTCAAAGTGATAGAATAAAGATAACATTCATGTGTTGCTGATGAGAAAATAAATGGCCTCAATTTATAGACTTGAGGGGAGGTAAATGGAGGGCCAAGATTGAAGATTGATTCAATTCCTAGGGTTGTTTGAGAAGATGGAGTTTGAATTGATAGCCTCACCTTGTGACAAGTGTCACAAAGAGAAGGCTTTAAAAATAGACCCACATGGCATGGGGAGAGGAGCCAAGGGTGCTCACACATGTGTAAGCACACCTTGGAAGAGGTGGATATGACAAGTCCCCACACCTTCCCCAAGACCATAAAACTCGTCACTCCTCTTTAAGTGACTTTTTGGGGGTTCATACTTTTCCCAAAAAGTCATATTATGTTCTCAATAAGCTCCCACCCTATAGGTACTCACCCTTGGGGTTCATTTTTACCCTAAAGTCAATAAAACAAGCCCAAACAATCCTATGCAAGAGAATTCTAATTTTAAAATACAATTTTTGATTTGTGAGCACACTTTGGGTAGAGGAAATGTTGACATGTCTATGACATGTAAGAGAGAGAGTGGTTTGATAATGAAGTGTCTATGACATGTGAGAGTTGACCATGTGTGCTCACAAATGGGAAGCCAAATGACTCGAAGAGGAAAGGTCACATGCATGGTGTGAACTCCCACACAAGGGTAAGTAGAGATGAGTTGTAAAGTGATAGTGACTTGTGCATGCAAATCACATGTGAGGGAGATTATAATAAATTTAAAATTTGATAAAATGATAATGAAGATTAATTAATCAATTAATCTAGGATTAATTGATTAATGGATTATGGAGGATAGTGACATCTCCCTAATCCTGATTAATTAGATTAAATGATGTATTATATTAATTAACGTGACTTAGGAAAGTGGCTAATTTTATCAATTAAGTATAATGATAGATTGTGCTAATTAATAATGCTTAGGATAGGATGGGGATACTTGTCACATAGTGACTTAATTTTTATTCAAAATTGTTTTATTCTTTATTTTTCCATTTCTCCAACACCATGTGCTAAAATTATTAATGAAACACAAGATATTTATTAATATTGTTAACTTTTATTTGTTCCTTTTTAGGAGTGTCTATTTAATAATTTAATAAAAAAAATTGTTCTTTATTTAGTCTTTACCTTCTTCACACATAAATTAATTATACAAAACCACTTACATAATATTACCACACAAAAATATAATATGTCAAAAGTTTTAACAAAAAGAGGGTTAGGACACAACTGGTGAACACAACTCAAACTTCACAATGAATCAATAGCCAAAAATATGGATATAGCAACCTTCAAAAACCATGACCAACATATTTGAACCACGTGAACATAGGGAAAAATATTGGATCATTATCTTGAGCAACAACTGAATACCTGTAAACTTTCTTTAATACAATTTTCTCAATATCCTCAACATATACAACCAACATCAATTAGTAGATAACTAGTTGACCAGTTGACATCAATGACAACACCTTCATTCCTTTCTCCATTCTTACAACATTTCATCGGCTATATAGGTGGAAAAATCATATAAGGTATTTATGTTAAGGTGTTGGATACTCGTAGCCATGTACATATGGGTCATTGACATACTAGAGCTAAGCTCAAACCCTAGAATTTGGTAGAGGGAGTAATAGGTCTTCTGAAAATATGGTTGGAAATACTTAATTGGGAGGGGCTCAGCATCATATGGTCCCAAAGTAATCTTTCTTTTATATTTTCCCTTCCCTACTGATATCATAAAATTGGTCAACACTAACACCCTGAAGTTGTGTTTTACCCTTTTGTATTCCTCCCTCAACATCTTCTCATCAATCTTAACCATGTCACTGCTCCAAGTGTTCAACTTGAACACATATGCAATGTCTTCCTTATTAACCCATACCAGATTCTTTCCATCATGAGTTATAACAACCCTAACCAGAGGGTCATAGTTCGCAACAATTGCTTTGAGAAGATCAACATCTATGAACATGTTGGGTACAAAAAGTTTACCCATGTCCAACCTCCAGGGGTTTCAAAAAGGGATACCAACATTCCTATTTCCAAACCATCCCTGGAAAAGACTCCATTGGGAGTATGGTAGGGAAGCATCTTTAATTGTACAATAATAATTAGTGATGCCAAATTTAGTTCCAAGGCCAAAGTACATACATTGTCCCTTTGATATCTTAGAGGCTGAAGATGTCAATTGTTCGGTTAAGTCCTATGATAGAGGTCTTTTAGTGGGCTTTGACTCAAAAGATTGGTCGATTGATGTAGATTCTTTGACTTTCGGTGCCATAGTAATAAATTTTGTGTAAACTAGGGTTTACTACTCAACAAATTGCAAGCTTACAACTAGGGTATAGGTTGATGCAAGGCAATAACATGACTAGATAGGCTAATCATTCGAATTGAACATCAAACCTTAAAAGAAATGCAAAAAAACCAAAAACACTAATGGAAAAATGATAAAATGAGCACTTACAACAAATTTTTAAACAATTGAGAAGTAGGATAGCAATTTTACTTACTAGTTTTGCAGGTGCTTGAAAACCCTAATTCTTGTCATCGAATTAGCTTGAAAATTTTAGCGAGAACTCCTTAGATGCATTAAATGCTTTAACAATTTGCAATTATACTTTAAAGCAAGTTATATGGCTTTAAAACATACCAATTGACAATTTGGTAGCTTTGCATCATATCTACCATTATGGTTTGCTCATGCGAACTAGAATGGCTGATACAACTCATTTTCCCTCAATCTTGAACTTTGAAATTTAACTATCAATCTCGTAGTGAGATGGCCCAATAGATGGCTCAAATTTGGTCAAATAAGTTTAAAATTTTGAGTACAAACAACTATCACCATTGACCAACCAAAAAATGCCATATGGATTTATCTCCATGTCACTCTGTAGACTCCACCATCTCCACAAGCGTTGAAATTGTCTACATGTCAACCTCCCTACTTCCCCTCTAGATTCAAAGTGTGTGCATCTTACGATAGTGGGGAGGAGGGGAACAGATGATATTTTTTCGTCAAAAACCATAGTAACCATTGATTTGAACACCTTTAGTCATCAGTGCCTTTGAGTAGTGGTAGGACCCACCAAAAGGGTGGTCAAGTGTCATCTGCGCACTATCCCATCAAATCCTTAATTTGATTAATTTAATCCTGCAAGATGGGTCAACCAATAGAAAGTAGTCAATGGGACCGACCAAGCATAACAAAGGGTTTTAATAAGCATGTTCACTTATTACATGGCTTAAAAGGGGCCACCTACCTAGGTTTATAACATGAACAATATTAACCGAATATTAAAACCCAAACTTAGGGAAAGAACAAGAATTAAAGAATTTTATGACCTACATAAGACAAGGAAAGATTTATAAGGATTCTATGGGTAGAAACTGGGAACACTAGGCTTAAGGGGCTGGTGAGTAAATGGATGCAAAGGCATAAGATATGACTTAAGAGATCAGGAACAGGTAAAACCTAGTCAACTTTGAATTAGATTATTATAATGTAGGTAAAGGAAAAGACACCTAGGGTTTTTGAGAGGGTTTAGAACACACATAAACCCTAGAACATAAGAAATAATAGAACCCTAAGCCCTATGACACATTCCAAATCAACAGAACACCTAGATCATAAAGACAACCAGATTTAAGCATCTTTTGGGATGCCTACTATAAGATATTTGATAGCACATATAGGATATTAAGAAATGTTATCATTTTTATCTATAATAACAAAATATGACTCAAATACTTAAGTGTATTTCTATAATTTTAAATATAATATGGACTTATCTTGCTCTTCAGTATTGTATTCACTATCTTCTAACTCAAAATAATCAACGATCATTTATAAGTTATGGATGTTGAATTATTATCTTTTGTTCAAGGAATGGATTAATATTCCTTTTAGTCATTTATCAAAGATTATGTGAATGGAAATGCAATAGGAATTTATTAGTGCGATAAGTGTTGTTCTTTAAAAATGATGCAGAATCACATATCAAATTCAATACCATGGAATAAAATATAAAATATAAAATATCACAATTTCATGGAATACAATATAAAATATCATCAACTACAGTTTGGAGTATGATTCATGAAGTGTAATGATTCACAATTTAAAGAAATACAATATAAAATACCATCAACTATAGTTTGGAAAATGATTCATGAAGTGTAGTATAAATACCTAAAAGCTATTAATTCACTTCCATTTCCCAAATGGAGTCAGGGTCCTGAAACTGGCGTTCAACTTGAGATAAAGTAAAGAGTCATCTTGATTCTAAGTTTGGTCTTCATTTTCTTCAACCTGTATCTCAAATTCAACATTCATTGTGTCACTGTCATTTGTCTCACTGCCACTACTAGTTCCACCAATACCAATGTTTGGAATTGGAATGTTGCACAACCCTCTTCTTTCACATATGGACATCCAGATTGTGAGTGCCCTTTCAAAAGGAATTTTTTTGACATTATACGCAGTTCCTTTCTTCCTCAAGAAATTTTCCAAATCAATCTCTATTTTTTTCTTAACTTTGATTTCAAAAATTCCAATAAACTAAAAAATCTCTCATCCTCCATTGACCCCAATATCATTGTTTGACATAAATTAGCAAGTTTGAAATTTTTTGATATTGAACCATGTAATATTTCACTCTAACCTAAGTTTATCCAAACCTTTGTTATTGATCCTTGTTCAAAGGACTTCTACATTATTATGGAATCATACTAGTGCATCATACTTCTTGTAAAATTCTTACATTGTTGTCTAAGCTTATCTAAATTCATAATTCCTTTTATTTTTTGCTCATTGTATGCTACACTTTCCAAAAAAATTTCAATCAAGATATTTACTTTATCATGAAAATATTTTGGTCTATCTCAGTTTACCCAAAAATTGAGGATACACAATACCCATGGCTTCAAGTATTTCATGTTGAGGGAATCTATCATAAATCTCTAAGGAAATACATTTTGGAATTTCCTTCAAATTATCACTAATAGATTTAACAATGTCATTAAAATATTCTTTTTGTTGGGAAAATGTGTCTCAACCTTGCAATTATATATAGTTTATTGTTTCTGGTATGTGGTGACTGATTATGTAAATATTGTACACTCATAGCAAGACGTGGGCTTCAAGGCATCACCCCAAAAAAAAAATTGGTTGAAACATCAAGGTTTTTTCCCATTGACATATGTCAAGGTTCTTTCCCACTGACACATTAAGGATTTTTCCTGCTAACACGTCAAGGTTTTTCATTAACTGCAGCAAATGAAAAATGACCTTGTAAAACCCTAATTCTAGAAGGTTCCAAAAATCTTGTTATAAGCAGCTGGGTTGTATGTAAACGAGGGTGTATTCTGAGAGTTTTATAGTGGTCATGTTGTCTCTTGATCTCTGGTGGCGATACTCCTATGAGAAGCTTTCTCTGCAAGTATATTGTAATCTTTTATTTCTAAATAATATATTGAGTGGCTTTTGGAGTGTGGGTTTTTTCTCTCGAAAGGGTTTTCCCCATGTAAATCATTGTGTTGTGGTATGCATGATATTTGGGTTTATTTTTGTTTAGGTTTTTGTAACTATTAAAGATCTGTAAAGTTTTGTATTTTTTTCCTCTTAAGATTAGTGTAGGAAGTTGTTTTGGTACCTTAGCTTCCTTACAAGTGGTATCAGATCTTGATCACCTTTGGTTTCAATTGTGGGTTGTTGGGTTTTTTAAACTAATCTAGATTTGAGTGGGAGCTTGTGTAGAAGACACTTTGTGATCTTGTTATAGGAATTTTCAGAAGGCAAGGTCATTAGGGAGAATAGAGGTGGAGAAATTTTCTGGAAATAATTTTGATATGTGGAAGCTAATGATGGAGGATTTGTTGATAGATTGAGATCTGTTGGATGTTGTTGATGAGAATGTTTCAAGGCCTGTAGATCCTACTAAAGCTGCTCAATATGATGTTATGGATTGTAAAGCCAAGGATCTAATCAGGTTGTGCTTGGTAGACTCTATTTTAATTAATGTCTGTGAAGAGACCTCTACACATAAACTATGGAAGAAGCTTGGTGAGATGTATTAGGCCAAATCTTTAGTGAACAAGATTTTCTTGAGGAAGAATTTCTATTCCTTAAGAATAAAAGAGGGTGGACAAATCACAGATCACCTAGAAGGGTTCAATAAGTTGGTGGATGAATTGGCATCAATTGGTGTCAAAATGGATAAGGAGGAGAAATGTCAGATCTTGCTTTGTTCTTTTCCTAATTCATGGGATTCTCTTGTTATGGCTATTGGGGGTACTTCTAATATATTGAAGACTGAAGATGTGGTGGGTTCTTTTCTTTTTGAAGAGATGAGGCAAAAGGTATCCATCACTTCCAAGGAGGCCCTAAATGTTCATGGAAGACCTAAGGAAAAAGGAAATAACAATGAGAAGCCTGACAAATCCAAGTCCAGGGGGAGATCTAAATCTCCTGGAAAGTCCCAAGTTATTTGCTATAATTGTGGTAAGCCTGGACATGTTCGTAAGGAATGCAAAGAAGAAAAGAAGAAATTTGATTTTGATTCAAAATTTGAGAAGGAAGATGGTGATGCATTCATTGCATCTTTAGCAACTCATGTAAGTAATGGTGCATGGTTAATTGACTCAAGTGCATCTTTTCATATGACCTTTAATAGAGATTGGTTTTGTGAATATGAAGAATTTGATGGAGATAAGGTGTAGTTGGGTGATGATTCTCATTTAGACATTGTTGGTCATGGTAAATTTAAAATCATATTTTCTGATAGTAGAATAAAAAAGATTAATGGTGTGTTGCATATCCATAGATTAGCATGAAATTTCTTATCTATGAGAAAACTAATAGATGTGGGTGTGTAGGTAGTATTTTCTAATGCAAGATGCAAGATGGTTAGAGGTTTTATGGTGATTGCTAGAGGTGTCAAATATGGTACATTGTATAAGCTCGATGCATGCACTATTGAGTGCAATAGTACTTTTGTGAAAAGAAAGTTTGTAGAAGAAGTGACGGTTTCACCTTCAATAGATGGTCATGGTTTTTGGGTATCCAAGGGTGCTCTTTCTTCTAAGATAAAGTTACTTGTAGAGAAAACTATGTTATGGCACCAGAGACTTGGCCACATTGGAGAAAAGGGTTTAAGGACCTTGAATAATAATAACCTTGTTTCAAAGGTTTTTTTTTTTGTAATCTTGAATTTTATTTCTATGAGCATTGCATTTATAGAAAACAAAACCACATTCAGTTTTACTTGAGTTCTCATAAATCTTATGGTGTATTGGATCTTATTCATTCTGATGTATTTGGTCCTCCAAATGTTTCTTCAATTGGTAAATCCACATATTATATTCCATTTATTGATGATTATAGTAGAAAGACATGGGTATATTTTGTAAAGAGTAAATCTCAATTTTTGAGCCAATTCAAACAATTTAAAGCAATGGTTGAGTTGTGGGATGGAAAGAAAATAAATGTTTGAGGACTGATAATGGTGGTTCAAATTTTACTCTAATGATTTTGATAGATTTTGTAAAGATATTGGTATTCATAGACAGAAGAAAAATTTGTATTCTCCACAATAGAATGGAGTTACAGAAAAAATGAATAGGACATTGATGGAGAAAGCTAGGAGTATGTTGAGTGGTGCTGGCCTAGAATAAAGGTTTTGGGCTGAAGTTGTTACCACTACCTATTGCTTGATTAATAGGTCTCCTACATCATCTCTTGTTGATAAGATTCCTATAGAGGCATGGTCGGGTTGCAAGCCTTCATTAATACATCATAGAATTTTTGGTTGTGTTGGCATATGCACATGTGCCAAAGGAGAAGCAAAAAAATTGGAGAACAAGGATGTGAAATTTATCTTCATCGGATATAGTTATGGTGTGAAAGGATAGAAGCTTTGGAATCCCATTGAACATAAGGTAATACATAGTAGAATTGTTATTTGTAGATAAATTAAGAATTCTTCTATTACATTGTAACCAGAACAAAGTAAATAGGAAGATGTGATTCAATTTCCTTCTACACCTAAGAATGTTTAATCAAGGCCCAAGGATAGACAAGTTGAGGAGAGCTCATCTAGATCTAGATCTTCAGAAGAGGAGGAAGAACCTCCAACTCAGCTTATTCATTGGTCTACAAGGCATAGAAAACCACCTAAAAGGTATTCACCTTATGATTGGAGATGTGGTTTTTCTTTGAATACTAACATCATGGATGAACCCAGATCTATAGAAGAGGCACTAGGTATGAATGATGCAAAATCCTGGAATATTGCTATGGATGAAGAAATGACATCTTTGAAAAAGAATGATATAGGGATCTTGTACTATTTCCTGAAGGATGAAAACCTATTGGTTGTAAATGGGTGTTCAAGAAAAGGATTGGTTCAGATGGAAGTATTGAGAAGTACAAAGCAAGGTTGGTTGTGAAGGTTTACTCTCAAGTTGAGGGTGTTGATTATGGTGAGATATTTTCTCCTATTGCAAAAATGACATCCATTATATTTTTGTTGTCTATTGATGCTACTTAGGTTTTAGAGTTTAAGCAAATGGATGTGAAAAATTCTTTCCTTCATGGTGATTTGGAGGAGCATATTTATATGACATAGCTAGACCACTATGTGGTGAAAGGTAAAAGTAAGTTGGTTTGCAAATTGAAAAAATATTTGTATGGCTCAAAACAAAGTCCTAGTATGTGGTACCAAAAATTTGATACATATGTGTTGATTTTGGTATTTGAGTGTTTTAAATCAGATCATTGTTTTTATTACAAAACTGATGGTGATCATTTCTTGTTTATTGCATTATATCTTGATGATATGTTATTTATTGGTAGAGGGAAAGGTATAATTTCAAAACTAAAATATCAACTTTCTGCTAAATTTGAAATGAAACATCTCGTGCAGCTAAACACATTTTGAGGATGGAAATTAAAATAGATATAGAGTGAGCAGAAAGCTATAGATTGGTTAAAGCAAGTATGTCAACTCAATTTTACAAAGGTTTGATATGTAGGATTGTAGACCATTGTGTTTTCCTATTTTAGTTGGAACAAAGTCATCTATTTTAGATTGTCCAACATCTCCATTAGAGATGGAAGACATGAGCAGAGTGCCTTACCAGAGTGAGGTTAGAAATTTGATGTATGTTATGGTTTGTACTAGACCAGACATTGCTCAAACAATGGGAGTTCTTTCCAGATATATGTCTAATTAATCTTGGTAGAGTTCATTGGAATGCAGTTAAAAGAGTCTTCAGATATTTTTGGGGTACCTCAGATTATTCCTTATGTTATCATAGTATTATGACTGAAGACGAGATTTCCCTCGATATTCATGGTTATGTAGATTCAGACTGAGCAAGTGATGTTGATAGTAGAAAATCCACCAATTCTTATGTTTTTACTTTATTTGGTGGTGCAGTTAGTTGGATGAGTAAGCGACAGAATGTGGTTTCTTTGTCCACTACTGAAGCAGAGTATATGGCAGCTAGTCATGCTTGTAAAGAATCCATTTGGCTTAAGAGACTATGTTCAAATATTGGAATAAAATAAGGTGCAGTGACAATTTATTATGACAATCAGAGTGTGATATGTCTACCCAAGAACCCAACATTTCATGCCAGGATTTTTCCAGCTGACACGTCAAGGTTTTTTCATTGACACATCAAATGAAAAATGATTTTGTAAAACCCTAATTCTAGAAGGTTCACAAAATATTATTATAAAAGGTTGGGTTGTATATAGATGGGGGTGTATTGTGAGAGTTTGATAGTGGTCATGTTGTTTCTTCATCTCTAGTGGTGATATTCCTATGAAAAGCTTCCTCTACAATTATATTGTAATCATTTTATTTCTGAATAATATATTGAGCGGCTTTTGGAGTGTGGGTTTTTCTCCCCAAATGGTTTTCCCCATGTAAATCATTGTGTTTTGGTATGCATAATATTTTTTTTAATTTCTATTTAAGTTTTTGTAATTGTTAAAGATATATACATTTTTTCATTTTTCTCCTCTCAAGATTAGTGTAGGAAGTTGTTATGCTACCTTAGCAGATAGCTTCCTTACACCTTTCTAATAGGTACTTCTCTGATAGAGTGTCTAGTTGTCTTACAAGGGTACATTGGTATCTCAAATTCATGTACATTGGATACATAAGTTCTTGCTTGCATTAAACTGTAAATAATTATCAGGCTTATTCAAATCAATAATTTTCTGCTACACAAAATAATTTGGGCTTTCTTCTATTAGAACTAGATGATTAAGGGTCATGTGTGTATGTCTATGTACTTTGGCATATTCATATATATATATACATATTTTTATCTTGGGCTTTCTTCACAAGATTGTTCATTTCATCCAGCATGGGGAGAAGACTAGCTAAAGTCTTGAGAGTGTATATCGTTTAACCTATATAAGAGGTCAGGAGCTTTGTCTATTGTGTTGCAATGCTTGTACATTACTCCAATCAAGGATTTATATTCTGAAATAACTTGTTGCACTAGTCCATGTAGGGAGATCCATCTGGCATCAACATCCTTGAGAAGCATGTTTCCAGCCATTACTCCCTCAAAAAAAATTGGAAATTATGTGAAATATTTGGGACTTTGACAAAAGTATGCGTAGAGCTCACTGACTAGATTTTCAACTTTTGATACTATAGGAAACTTTCTTACAATTTTGAATGCTAAATTCATTTTGTGGGTCATGCAATGAATTCCAAGCATGTATGGTGCACTAGTAGTTTGTACCTTTGTTCAAACACCACTCCTATGACATTGCATCATTGCAGCTCCATCAAATCCTACACACACCAACTTTTTGGCAATTTTCAAGTCATCCATACCTGCAATTTCATTCAAATATTTCTTGACTAGGGTATGTGTAGGATCATCATGGAAAAAAAGGGCCTTAAGTGGCAAAAAATTCAAAAAAATCAGAGTTAGACAACTTGACGTAAAAATTTGAATAAGTTATCTATATTATTTCAAAAATATCTAACAATAGAATCTCTAGAAAATTGAATGTAGTTTCTAAACTACTAGGTTTGTTTAAAAGAAAAAATCTATTTCGTGAAAATTTGAAATTTCAATGCAATAGTACTTAAATTTCAGGGAAAAAATAAGAAGTAGGTGTCAGTCTGACCACCCTAACCAAAATAAAATGATAATATTTTTTTATAATATTTTAAATATAAGTAGAGAACTCATTTCCTAATGTGATGCATATTTTTTTGTAATTTTTTTCAAGTAAATAATTAATTATGAATTTTTTATTACAATTTTAAAAAAATATAAAAACTCGTATGTCTGACCACCTTAACTTGGTCAAAACTTTATGAAATTTAATTTTTCTTTTTTTAATCCTATAGTATGCAAAGCATAGAATGTGATGCATGTTTTGGATTAAAAAAATGTAATACTATTTGAAAGCTATAGATGTTTTTCAATCAACCTATCAATCAGAAATTTAGTCATAATTTGAAAAGAAAATGAATAATAAATACTTATTAAATTCAAAGTAAGGAATAATTTATATTGGTGGAAAGCTGAGAATCTCCTTTAAAACCCCTTTTTCGTTTCATCAATTTTGGGTAAAAAAAGTCGTCAGCCACATACCCACCATATTGCCACTTTTTGGCCCATCATGATACTACACATACCCCCTAGTTCAAATAGATTTTGCGATGTTGAAATGTCCTTCATTTTATGAACATAGAGAAGATGAGCTTGGCAGACATATTTTTTTACAGTATACACATGCATATAGACCCAAGAATATTATCTACCACAGTAACTTCATCTAAAGATAATGCAATGAAGTTTCACTAGATTTTACTTTCTCCTTTAAATCTTGATTTTCCACTATAGCAAAGACAGTTTACTCATTCCCATCCAACATTTACTAACTAATGTGAGCTAGGAAAGTGAGGAAAACCCAAAAATGACAATAAATTAAAATATTTTGGGTAGTCTGTCATAGGACATCCTCTAGAAAAAATATGAAAAATACCACTCATCTGAACAATTTTTTGGCAGATGTGCTCCTTCCATTGCTTTTCCAAATTGAGCCTCAATTGTACCTTGACATGTAGCAAGCTTCAAAATTATTTTCTTATGCTCTTCATATTCCATGGCATACTTAAAATGAAGACATTCTTCCTTTGATTTCCATCGTACGAGTGATTGTTCTTTTTTTTCTACGATTTGTTTTTCATAAACTTTACCTGATATGCTTTTCTATAGTGTCAAGCTTTAGTTGCAAATACTTGTCTCTTTTATATTTCCAACTACAAATCGTACACATGCATTCTATTGTAGTTTCATCTTTGTTTTCTTTCCCCACTGGTACAATGAATGGGTATTTTGACAACCAACCAAGTTGAAAATTCCTTGTCATTTCCCACTCGCGTCCCAATTTTTATTTTCCTTTTTTTTTCTTGCTACCAACATCATCTTAATCCAAGTCAATTATCTCATTTTGGCTAACCAGGGTATCCCTTGGAACATCTTCTATAGTATTTCCATCCTAATTTGACTCATTTAACTCAATGAAAATCCCACCTTGACCTTCTGGTGGTGGTGAGGTATTGTGAATGCCTTCTTCATTAATATTTCGTGGAAGAGTCGATGATGTAGCTCCATCTTGATTTGATGGATCAGAAGCATTTCCAATTCCAAAGTATGATTGTATGGTACCTCTATGTTTTGAGAATTTTGATGGCCTCCTAGTACCTTCACCACCCTTAGGATTCTTACCCTTGTTGCACTTGCTACTTGACATATTGATCTCTCCCTTCAAATAAAATATGGAGAAAAAGATCTTCTTGTTTATGAAGGAAAAAGAATATAGATCTCATTCCCTACTCAATATCATCTTTAAGATTGAATCAAGAATGGAAAAGAGATAAAGAAATCTTGTAACACTATGAAGAAATGATCACTCACCTTTAAGTTTAGGTTTTCACTAACTTGGTATTTGTTAATGCAAGAATGCCTATGTTGTAAGTTTGTAACTTTCCTATGATCAACTTCAAGGTTCCAAGTCCAACATTTGAATCAAGAACTGAACAAAATTTGTAAGAATAAATGACAATTTCGATTGTATTTATATCAATCCATATTTGGTGAATTCTATAGGATTTTTAAATGGTATATTAAAAATTTGGCTAATCTTGCGTGATTATACAATGATACGTTGTAATTTTCAAAGCGATTATGGCCCTACGATTAGCATGGAGGTGTCATTAAAATTGGTGAAATGCATCCTCAAATGTAATTATTTTTTAATGTTACTGGTGAAATGGGTCCTCATAAGAAACTATTTGTAAATTTTAATTGGTGAAATGGGTCCTCACAAGGAACTATTTAGTTGTTTTAATAGTATTAGTGAATATGGAGGTGTTTTATTACATGCTTCTAGGATTCGCAAACGAAAATATTAATCGGTCCATTTGAAATGTGTAGTTTGTTATGAAAAATTTATTACTTAAATATGGATCGTAAAAAAATTGATGGTGAATGGACATGCATTGGAATGATAATTCATAAAATTCAAGCGATTTGGCCACCCTATTGGGTGCAATTAATTTGAACACCAATTTTAACTTGGCTAATATATCTAAAATTTTCCAATTAGTGAAGATTTGCCACTAAAGTTTTCCCTGGAAGACAAATAGTTTAATTGAATTGATTTCTTATATGGCACCATTCTATCCTCTAAAAAGGAAATTTCTCAAGAAGGACTCATCGTTTTCAAAAATCTTCTCAACCAACCCAATGGTAATATTCACCCCCTGGTGGCCCATATGCTTGAAGTTATTCCTCATGCCATCTCCTCTTTTCATCTTTTACACATGGAATGAAGGGCCTTAGATGATGAAATTAAGGATTTTTTTAATTTCTTATCCCTTCCAAGATGCTTGGTCCTAATGGATTTCCCCCTCTTCTTCCAAAAATGTTGGGAATTTGTGGGTCTAGATATGATCAACATTTTTAGAGAGTTTATTTCTTCTGGAAGAATCTTGAAGGATTTTAACAAAACCTTCATAGTCCTTATTCCCAAAAAATCTAAGGCCAATAGATTATCTTATTTTTGGCCAATAACTATTTGTAATACTTTCTACAAAATTTTCTCTAAACTGATTGTCAATAGAATTAAACCTTATCTAGATAAAATGATCCATTCTACCCATAAAGTTTTTGTGTTGGGAAGGAAAATTATTGATGTTGTCATATTGGTCCACAAAACATTATGTACTCGATGAGAAAAAGAAATAAGAAAAGTATGGCCCTCAAATTGGACATCTCTACAACATACATATGATAAGGTGTCTTGGAGCTTCCTTTTCAAAGTCCTATAGATATTTGGGTTCAAAGGAAAAATCTTAAATTTGATAAAATGTTGTGTTTCCTCCCCTAAGTTTTTGGTGATCATAAATGGCTCACCTTGTTAGGATAGCTGACATTATAATTGCTATCCTAATTTAATTTATGTGTTTCCATGTTCTTTGGGAAGTGTTCTAGGGGACATGAGGGATACAATATTCATTATTTATTTTCCAATAAAAATTGTAATTGCATTAAAAGAGGTGGATCCATTACAGTGGCAATCAAAAAGCATCCTGAGAGAATATTCCTCTTGGGCGTTCAACTTTAATGGTTGGGACCACTTGAGTGTGTATGTCCTTGCATGTTATTTGCATGTTTTTCATTCCCTTGCATGGTTGGGTGCCTAATTTTTCATTTTGGTGCGTGTTCATGCATGTAGCCATTAGATCTGGCAAAGAGTTATGGTGCACTTAGGTTTGACTAATTTTTATTTGCTATGGGTTAGACACCCATGTGAATAAAATGTGATAATTTAATATTTTATTCCATGTGTATGGCTTGTCCACTAAGGGGGGCATGGGTTTTTTTATGTGGTTTTTCTTATTTTTTTGGTACATACCATTTTTGGTATTCTCTCCCAAAAACTTAGATATATTGGAACCTTGAGATGGTGGTTTAGTATGAATTCTTTATAGGTTGTTGGAGAAACGAAGTGATTTCAGATTACAGATAGGATTTTTGTATTGATTTACTTCCTTGAATATACAAACAATGGATCTATTTGGGTGTGGATTTTTTTCCCACAAGGGTTTCTCCACATATATCTTATGTCACTTATATTGATAACTTGTGGTATTGCATATTTTTCTTTCATTGTCGAAATTGTCAATCACATAATATTGTTATGGTTATCTTGAACATATAATTTCAAATTTGTTATCACTTCAATAATTTCATATTTCTGCAAGTTATACCTTGATTTCCAACATTTGGTATCAAAGCTAATGGTTCTATTAAGAGAGGGATTCCTTTATTTTGAGTATTGAAGATTTTTTTGTTGTAGTGGGAGCTTGTGTATTGTGGGTTTTGTAGATTTGTAAGAAGATGGTAAACTATGGCTTCTACCTGCCATTTGGATATTGAGAAATTCAATGTCACTTTCTATGAGATGTGGATGTTGAAGATGGAGGATCTCCTTGAAAAAATAGATCAGTGGTTGGCAGTTTTTAAGGAAATGAAACCATAAAAAATGTCTAATAAATATTAGAAGAAAATGGACAAGAAGGTATGAGGAACCATTCAATTCTACTTTTTGGATTCCATCCTCTTGAATTTTTCAGAAGAAGCCACCACATATAAATTGTGGAAGAGGATAGGTGATATCTATCAAACTAAAAGTCTTACTAATAATTTCTATCTCAAAAGACATTTTTATCCTTTGAAAATGAAGGATGGTGATTCTATTGTAGAACATTTAAATGCTTTTAATATAATTATAGGTCATCTTTCATCTATAGATGTTAAGTTAGAAGAAGATAAATTTATTTTTTTGCTTTACTCTTTACCCAAATCTTGGGAAAATCTAAATGTTTCCATAAGAGGTAGTGGTGCAGAATCAAAGATGGATAGTCTCATTACTATACTTCATTCAGAAGAGATGAGGATAAAGTCCATGAATGTGGTTTGCCAAGATTCCTTGCATGTAATAGGAAGGTCCAAAGGAAAAGGAGGGCCTAAAGGGGAAAAGAAGAGAGACAAGTCTAAAGGACATTCTAAAAACCCTAGGAAGAGTAAACCGTTGGAATTATGATAAGAGAGGGCATGTGAAGAAGGAATATATAGGAAAGAGAAAAATAGTTCAGATGCTTCAATGAAAAAGTCCTCAGAAGATGGTGATTTTGATGCTTTGTTTATTTCTTCTGACACTAGTAGTGATGATTCTTTTCTTATTGTTTTCGATTGCTCCTACCATATATGAATCATCACAAGGAGTGGTTTACTTCATATTCAACTTTTGATGGTGGAGAATTTTTCATTGGTGATAACAATATGAAGAAGATTGTTGGTAATGGAAAGGTAAAGTTGTGTTTCAGTGATGGAAGGCTTAAAACCTTTGATCATGTTTTATATATTCCAAGACTTGTGAGAAATTTACTTTCAATATCCAAGTCAAGAATGATTCTAGAATGCAAGTGACATATGACAAGTCTTGTTGTAGGTTTGTAAGAGGGAGTTTGATGATAGCTAAAGGATCTTCAATTGGAACTTTGTTTAGGCTTAATGCTTCCATATTTTATAACTTTGTTAATGTAACTAGCACTGAAAATGCATGTATGTTGTGGCACCATAGATTGGGTCACATAAGTGAAAAGGGTCTTAAGACCATTTTGAATAAAAATTTGGTTGATGGTATTTCTAATTATTCTATTGGTAAAAATGATTTTGTGAGCATTGTGTGTTGGGTAAATAGAATAGATCATCATTTTTTAATGGGACTAATAAATCTAAGAGGTTATTAGAGATCATTTATTTGGATGTGCTTGGACCAATGGATGTTAAATCTTTTAGAAAATCTCATTATTATGTTACTTTCATTGATGATGTGTCAAGATGCATGTAGATTTATTTTATGCATGCAAAATCTAAGGTTTTCACTAAGTTTAAGGAATGTAAAACCTTAGTTGAGAAGCAAATGGATTATAAGATAAGGGTATTGAGATCTGACAATGGGGGTGAATATTGTTATAGGGAATTTGATGAGTTATGTAAGCATGCAGGTATTATTTGTAAAAAGACTATACACCTCAATAAAATGGGTTAGTAGAAAGAATGAACCTGAAACAAAGGGGAATAGGGGAATTCACCAAGATGAGATTGATGAACTCAATTAGAGACCTATTTCTCACTACTTCATTAGGAAATGAGATCCACACAATGAAAATACTATCAATCTTGAGGTGAGTCAAATCCAAGTGTGAATCTATTGATTTCCTTTTTTTGCAAGGATACGTGTCTTGATTGTAAAGCACTTTGTGGAGAAATATTAAAATAGAAAACTAACTCCAAATTGAAATCTACAAAGTGCATCTAATAGATTAAGCTTAATTTTCATGGAACCATAAATCAAAATACAGATCTGAGAAATGGAAAATGATGTGTACCATTCACCAAAAGTGATTTTCTAAAGCTAATTGAGGAATCATTCACCCTATGGTGAATGGGTCCTAGCTAGGGCTCTATAAAAATGGTTTTTGGGTTCATTTCTCCTATGTCCGCACTCCCAAGTTATAGATTTTCATAGTCATAAAGCTAGAAATAAATCCTATAGGTGAGTTTTCATGAAATTGAAACAATGATGAGAACAAATGCAACTTTGACAACATTGCAATTTTGTTGTTTAATAGATCTTCCACCTAAATCTGTAAACACAAATCAAGAAGGAAGAATTTTTTTTTTGTTGGTGAATGGGGGGTTGCCTTTTTCAAACATTGTTTTGGTAATTAAACCTTGTAATGATTTACAATGAAACATGATAGAATGATGAATGAACAAAGTAATGTCACAACTCACCAAACCCTTGTATGAACCTTGGAATGTAAATATGCAACTTGCATGAAATGGCTTCAATGGATGTGGATATTGATCTTGAAACTTGATTTGAAACAATTCCTTTGAATGCTTGAATGGATCTTGAACACTGCATCAACATATTAGCTGAAAATAACATGCATGATGCAAGAAGACTTTGACATGATAATAGGATCTTGATTTCTAAAATAAATCTTCACTAAATCTGCTCTTGAATGCCTTGAAACACTCTTGATAATGCTTACTTGAATATCCTTAGATTTCTTGAAAATCTTAGATGAAACTTAGTGAAATGACCTCTTATTTATAGGCATGTTAACATAAATTCTTGAAATTCAAATAGCACAAGTCAACATATGAATATAGATTTGAAATCATTAAAATACCACCAAAAACATAATTCAAATTTAGGTCCTAGGTCATTTACCTAGGGCACACATTTCTCAATGATAAGTGTCATTTTATGGAATTAATGAATGCCGAGTTTTCCTTTTCAGAAATTGCAATTAATTAGGATTGGATTTGAATTAAAGGGTCCAATCAAGGTAAATTAACATCAATTAATTAATAAAGCCCTAGTAGACAAGTGTGAAAGTGTAAAGATACACTTTACAACGCCAAAAATAAGTCACAATTAAGTCCATTTTATTTAATAGGGCTCTAAAATTAATGTGAATATGTAAAATACATATTACAACACTAAATCGAGGCACAATTTAGTCCATTTTATTTAATATTAATTCCCAAATTAAGTGTGGAAAAGGGATACATTTTCCTATAGTATAGAACCAAACCTTGATGGAAAGAGCTAGGAGCATGTCTAGTAGTGTTAATATTGATATCTATTATTTTGGGTAGAAGTTGTAAGTATTGCATGTTATTTGGTTAGTAGATCTCTTTGTTCATTTCTTGTTGATAAAACTCCTTATGAAGTTTGGATAGGTAGAAAGCCTTCTATTTCACATTTAAGGGTCTTTAGTTGTGAGGATTTTATTCATGTTCCTCGAGAGAAGCATCTAAGGTGGATCAAAAAGAATGAAAAAAGCATCATTCTTGGCTACAGTGAGAATGTAAAAGGAACTATAAGCTTTGGAATCCACTAACTTATAAAATGGTTTTCTCTAGATATGTGAATTTCAAGGAGTTTAGAGCTTACTCAAGTGAGGAACAACCAAAGGAGAAAGATAAGAAAAAAATATGCACTCCGACATAAAGATTGAAAAGTAGGAAGATACACATGTGGAAGAACAACCGGATGAATTAGAGGATGGAGAAGCAGAAGAAGGTTCAAAGAGTTTAGGTGATGTGCAGGATGAGCATGCAGAAGAAGAAGAGTAGCAAGAACTCCTTACCCTAACTTGAGAAGATCCAAAAGGAAATCAAATCCAGATGACAAGTATAGCCCATCCAATTTTTATTATGTATTTGATTTTTTTATTACTAATGATGGACCTAGATCCTACAGGGAAGCTCTTTCTTCAGAAGAGAGTGAGTCTTGGATGTAGGCCATTCAGGAGGAGATGATGTCTTTGGATAGTTGTGATACCTAGGATCTTGTGATTTTTCCCAAATGAAGGAATCCTATTGGATGCAAGTGGGTATTTAAAAAGAAATTTGGAACAGATGGTTAGCTAGAGCAATATAAGGCCAGATTGGTGGCCAAGGGCTACTCCTAGAGAGAGGGAGTTGATTTCTATGAAATTTTCTCTCTTGTTGCTAATTTTACTTCTATTATATTCCAATAATCTATTGTTGTTGCTTATGATTTATATATAGATAAAATGGATGTTAAAATTTATTTCTTTCATGGGGATCTTGAGGAAGAGATTTATATGTGACAACCTTGTAGTTTTGTTGTGAAATGAAAAGAACACATCATTTGTAGGTGAAAGATATCTTTATATGGTTTGTAATAGTCACCCAACATGTACTAGAATTTTGATTCCTTTTCATTAAAGTCGGGTTTTGTTATAACTGAGGAGGATCATTATTTTTCATGATCAAACTCTAATCATTGTCTTGTATATTGATGAAATGTTGTTTATGGGTAACAGTAAGGTGATGACTAAGGAGCTTAAGACTCAACTTTTTGTCATATTTGATATGAGGGATTTGTGGGTTGAAAAATGTATTCTTGGAATGGAGATCAGTAGAGATTAGGTTCCCAAAAAGCTTTAGTTAAGGAAGAGTAAGTATGTTCATACTATTTTGCAGAGGTTTAATATGCATGGTTGTAAACTAGTAAATATTCCATTTCTATTTCGTACTAAGTTGATTCTAGACATGTTTCCTAATTTTGATGATAATTTTAAAGAAATACAATATTCCTTATACTAGTGAACATTGCTAGTAATTTAATGTATGCAATAGTTTGCACTAGACCATATATAGCCCAAACAGTGGGTGTTTTGAGCAAGTTTATGTCTAACCCTGGTAATGATCATTGGAATTTTGTTAATAGGGTGTTTAAATATATTTGTGTGGTAATTTAGATTATTGTTTACTTTGTCATGGTATTGATGATGTGGGTAAGTCATTGGACATACCAGATTTTGTTGACGCAGATTGGGCAGGTGACTTGGACAGTTGAAGGTCCACTAGTGGCTATGTTTTTACTTTGTTTGGAGGTGCAATGGGTTGGATGAGTAAGAGGCATCCTAAAGTTAAATTTTCCACCATCGAAGGAGATTATATGGAAGCTACACATGCTTCTAAGGAGGCAGTTTGGTTTTAGAGACTTGATAATGGTATTGGTTTTGATTACACAACAGTGAGGATTGGATGTGATAGTAAGAGTGCCATATGTTTAGCCAAAAATCCTATGTATCATTCCCATACTAAGCATTTTGATTTTCAGTATCACTTTGTGCAAGAAATGGTTGAGAATGGTAAAGTTTTAATTGAGAAGGTTGACACTTTGGATAATGTTGGAGATTCTCTCATGAAGCTAGTGACTATAGATAAGTTCTCTTGGTGGAGGAAGACCATGGGCCTTGATCAATGTACTTGATTATATATTTTTTATTTGTATCTCATGGATTTAATTGCAATGTATAATATCAAGTGGGAGAATGTTAAGATAGGTGACATTATAATTGCTATCCTAAGTTGATTCATATGTTTCCATGTCCATTGGAAAGTGTTCTAGGGGACATGAGGGACAAAATATTTATTATTTATTTTCCTATGACAAATTGTAATTGCATTAAAAGAGGTGGACCCATTACGGTGATGGTTACAAAGCATCCTAGGAGAATATTCCTCTTGGGCACCCAACTTTTTGGGTTCGGATCACATGAGTGTGCATTTCCTTGCATGTTATTTCATGTTATGCATGCTCTTGCATGGCTGGGTACCCAAGTTTTCATGTTGGTGCATGTTCGTGTATGTAGCCATTAAAGTCTCCAAAGAGTTATGGTGCACATTTTGGTATTCTCTCCCATAAACTTCTATAAATTGGAGCCTTGAGATGGTGGTTTAGTATGAGTTCTTTGTAGGTTGACAGAGCGAAGAAGTGTTGTCAGATTATAGAGATGATTGTTGTACTGATGTACTTCCTTGAAGATTAATACAAACATTAGATCTCTTCGGGTGTGGATTTTTTCCTTGCAAGGGTTTCTCCACATATATCTTGTGTCACTTTTGTATACAACTTTTGGTATTGCATATTTTTTATTCATTGTTTAAATTTTCAATCACATAATCTTGTTATGAATATCTTGAACATATAATTTTATATTTTCAATCACTTTAATAAGTTCATATTGTTGCAAGTTATACCCCGATTTCCAACACTCCTTAGGGACACTTCTCAGCAATTGGAAATATCAAGAAATGGGATCCTCTTTCTCCTTACCTCTTCATTATGTTGGTGGAGGTTCTTGGTCGAAACATTTCTAAAGGTGTCTCAATTGGCTATCTGGTTTTTTTCCTCCATCCACTTCTCAACTAGTTTCCTATCAACATTTTTTTATGATACCATCCTCCTTGGGGAAGCTATGATTACTGAGGCTAAGGGTTTGATCAACATTCTTTAGGATTGTATTTCTACTTCAATTCAATATGTTAATATGGAAAAAGTGCTATGTTCTTCCTTAATGTCCCCCATCTCCAAATCAAAACTTCTTGGATCCTCAATTGCAAAGACCCTTTCTCTCCCATTGAACTTCTTAGGAGTGCCTTTATAGTTGGGAAGGTTGAAAATTATATTTGGTCTAACTTGATAGAAATAATTCAAAGGAAACTCATGGCATGGAAGGGTTCCCTTCTTAGTAATGCAGAAAAACTTCTTCTCCTAAAATCCACTCAACAAAGCTCTACTATTTTATCTCCTATCCCTATTCATAATGCCTTATTTAAGGATAGACAAACTACATAGAATTTAAAGAATGTTTCTATGGTCAGTTACTAAAGAAAAATAATTGCTTCTCCTTGGATAATTGGGATACTTTCTACTCAAAAATAATTCTTGGAGGCCTTGATATAATAAATCCAAAAAAAAAAACCTTGGAGCTTCTTTCTAAAGTTAGTTGAAGCCTGATAAAACAACAAACTGAATGGATCAATATTCTTAGATCTAAGTATCTAAATGAAAGGGAGGGTATTTCTCTCCTTCTCAATGATAAAATTTTCAATTACTATAATCTATATTAACCTCCTAAAAACTAAGAGGTTAATAGTGCGTGGTGTTTTTTGGAAAATTAGAAATGGTGCCTCAATGAGATTTTGGGAAGATACTTGGATCTCAAAGTAGGCCCTTCATCTTGATCTAGTTTACTCTGCCATTAAATTGGATAAATGTACTAGATTAGGTTCAAAGGTTTCTAACTATTTGGACTACTCTTTCGATCCTCCTCTATCTAATATTGACCCAAACTGGTACAATCCCCCACTTTGATTGGTTGTTGTAGGACATTTCAAAAAAATTGGTAATTTGAAATTCTATAGAACTTGTCTTCCTAACTCCTTGGTTTGGGTGGACTTGAATGATAGAAACTACTTTCAATTCTATCTATAACCTCCTATCTAACAATTGGGATCCTCAATTTCATTCATTAAACATATTGTGGAATAAATCTATACCTCAAGCTCAATTCTTCTAATGGATGGCCTACCATGAGAAAATTATTCTGCTGGATAATCTCCAAAAGAGAGGGATACATCTTGTCAACGAGTTCTTTTTTTGTAAGAATGAGAAAGAAACTATTCCTCATCTATTTTATTTCTCCTTTTCTAGGCAGGTTCACCAAAAAAAATAATCTCTATTTCAGGGTAGCTGGGTTTGGACCAAAGACATCAAAGAAGTGGTTAATTCTTTTACCCCTCTAGTCTACCATTCCATGCTTTCTAAACTTTGGTGGTAGTCTATCCTCTTCATGGGGTGGTCTTTATGGAAATATCACAACAACATGACTTTTAGTAATAAAAAACTCCTTGGTTCAGGTTGTAGTAGATCAAATTATCAATAAGTTCAAAGAGAATCTCAAAATGGTTTCCTTCAATCCTAAAAGGAACACCACCACTCTAGAATTTAACATTTATTTGACTTGGAAACTATCAAATTTTCTAAACTCCCTAAGTTCTATAATTCCTACTGATAGCAAGAATACCCATTTGTCCCCTTGAACCTGGCTAGCTTAAGATAAAATTTAATGGCTCAACATAATTGAATCTGAGTAACGCAAGTGGTGGTGGAATTTTATGGCATCATAGAGGGAAGGTTCTTTTTATTTATGCTATCAATATGGGAAGGAAAACTTTTAGTTATGCAGAGGTAGTTATCATGTACCATGGAATTCAAATTTCTAAGCATAAAGGTGTGTCCAACCTAACAATTGAAGGTGACTTGCATAAAATAATTATGATGCTTAGTGTAAAAGTGATCCCTTGTTGGTCCTTGAGGGATCCCATCACAAAGGCTTACCAATATATTATAAACATTGGGAATTGTCAATTCTCTCACATTTCTATATAGGGAATAAGGTGGAAGATGTGATAGCAAATATGGGAGGATGATTTAATGATCCCAAAAAATGTGAGAGATTTTATCAATAAGAATGGAAAGGTACACATAAAATAGGTATTAAATTGAAGCCTCTCTAGGTTCATAATGACAACTAGCCTATTTTGAGCATCACAAAAATAAATCTCCACATCTTTCCCATTCTCAAGCCTCTTTAGTATATGATCACTAATAGCAATTGGTGTTTCTAGAGTCTTCTTGACTATCCTCCACTTTTTTAAGTTTCTACTGAGATAGGGGGTGACCTTGTTCAAGAAGAACCCACATTATGCAAAACTTGGAAGAAAGATAAAGACCTATGGACTATTCTTAAGAGAGTAAAGTTGGCCTCTTATTTGGAGGCAATGATAGGTCATGACCAAATATTTCAATATATTTTGAAAGCTCATGGAAGGATAGAAATTTTTTTTTTAGGGGCCTTTCTTCCATGGTCAATATGGAGCTTATCTCAGAGGCAACGAGGCCCCCCCTCAATAGGGCTTGCATCCCTAGAAAGTTGAATGAACATTATAAAAAAAGGATGGATAGATTCATCAAGTAGGGGGAAAAGATTAATCACCTACAAAATGTTTTCAATAGGGATGATTTTATTAGAGTTTGGAGAAATATGGCTAAAGTGCTCATGAGATATTCCACCCTAGAAGGTAGATTCAAATGATTTCATCCTCACAATTTTTTGATGCTTAATAACTTTAAGTATAATATAAATTTTATTTTTTTATTTTGGATTATGTTGTCTCTCAAACAATCAATTGGGGTTTTTTAGGACAAAGAGAAACAATTTCCCTTTCACTAGTGTCTAATATTCACACTATACCATTTTAAGGTAGCCCACTCCCCTACCATTGTCCCTATCCTAAAAGAGAGTTTTCCTCCCTTGGCTCTAAGTTTTTTTGAGCCTTTGCAGGACACTCTTACTACTATGAAACCTATGTAATTTTAACCTTGAGCTCTCACCAAATAATCACCCAATCTAACCCTCCATGGGCCTCAAAATGTAAGTCCCATATTTTAGAGGACCCCACCCCTACTCAAAATAAAAATGTATCTTTTACCGATCCCCTAGATTTCAATTTCGAATAATTTTGATGATTTTTGGTACCCCACCCCCAATAACTCTCCTAATAGCTCTCCTTTCTAGGAATATTATCGTATTGTATCTCCCACTAGTTCCCCCTAACTACTAACCCTTCTAGCCCCCTAGACTCACCTATCCTTAATGTGAACCTAGAGCATGTTCTCATTCATTCCTATATGGGTGTTGTTGTCTATTCTAGTTGTGCTCCTTTGAGGCTGAAAATCAATGAGTTAAGTGGAGCAAAATATATCCAAAATGATATTATGAAATGGTTACTTTCCCAATTAATTATTGCCAAAGATAAGGTCTAGGATTTGGAGATGAAGGTGTTCAATATAAAGGAGGACTAGCTAGATGAAGTTGAGGATGAGGCCATTGGAAATTTTGGTCTTCCATAGAAAAGTACTTTGAGAATTGGGCCAATTTGGAGATTGATTTCAAGGATATCAAGGATGTTATTAGGAATTTAGAGGAAAGAAATAAACTGCACATAATGGCCACCATGTGCAACAAGCAAGAAAAAAAACTACATAGCTTACAAGAGATTATGCATTACAACAAAGAGATGATAACGAATACAACTTTCACCGTACAAGTATTCCAACATAAACTTAGGAACTGAATTGGTAAGTGAGCCAGGGAGGATATTTCAAATGTTGCAAGTTCCAAGAAGGGAAGAAAAGTGGGTAGTTTTACCACTCCCCCTGTTGGTGTAAATAAAGTCTTGTACCTAGTTAATTCATTACTAGGGGTCTTATTTACACATGTTTTAAGTTACTTAGGTCATAGGAAGGAAACTTTCTAGATAGAAGATGTTAGTTGTCATTAGTTGTTATCTTATCCTTTTGACAACTACTACATGTGAACCTAGGTAAGTGTGATTAGTTTTCTCATGTCATATGATTAAGACACTTGTCATAATCCTATGACATCTTGCATCTCACCTTGGCTATATAACCAAGGGGTCTCTCATTGTAATCACAATCATCTCATATCATTGACATTGAAAATAGTTTATTCTTGTCATATTCATTTCTCTATTTTTGTGCTTTCCATTTTGTCTCAAGATCCTGCTAGCCATAGCCAATTATAACATAGTATTAGAGTGGGTTGGGTGCCATTGGAGAGTCTTTTTTTGAACAGAGATACTAGATTTGGGGGTGTTCCATTTTTGGCTCTTTGTTCTAGGTTCAAATCGAAGCTTTTTGGTGCAAATCTAAGTTCACCATTGCATCTGGAAGGTTCAAGAAAGTCGATTTTTCCTTTTGTTTCGTCCAAATCGGACATTCAAGGCCAAATCTATGAAGTTTTGAAGCTAAAGAGTGGTTGCCAAATCCAAAAGGTATCTGCAATTTTGGAGCATTTTGGGTCAAATATGACCTTGCCATCGTGTCCAAAAGGACCAAAAACCCTAAGATCGACTGTCAAATCGTCCAATCAGAACAGTTGTCCGATGAGGCAAAAAAAAATTCCCAAGGAGCCGAACGACTCCCCAGGTCGTCATAAATTCTGCAGTACAATTTTTTTCAAAAAATTATTTATTATTTCGGTTGGAATTTATTTGAAAAATTTATATTCCACAGAATATTTCATTTTCAAAAAGTTTCAAAAATAAAATAAAATAAACTAGGGAAGTTTTTTTTTTGCGGAAAAATTTCCACAGAGTACCGCGTTGCAAGGGATTACCCTGGTACTTGCAAGGTACCGAATCTCCACCATCCACCACATGGGCAAGCATGAGCCCCATGCCCCCTTCATCGGCAGTACCCGTCTACAGCGACCAACGGTCACTTATGTAAAAGTCGACATTCAAAGTTAAGAATCCAGAAAAAGGAAATCCAACAGAAATAAACACAACCAGCGGTGACCACAAATAACCCAGTGGTTGGCTATTCTAAATCTGGCAAGTCAAAGATTCTAGGCAAGATTCTAGTCCAACCCGATTACATTCACTTGAGCATAAATTTTATGCTTACAATCAGGTGAATATTCTTGTGACGGGCTGGGGGATGGAAAAATTTATCGTGCACATTGTTGGTGTTAGCAACGCATCAGTGTGACATCAGCAGTCCCCTAAAAATAATTTCCCCCCTCTCCAATTGAGTTTTTGATTTTGCAATTCAACTTCGGAGGCCCATATCTCAGTCATTTTGACTCCTTTTTTTGAGCAACTTTTTTTATTTGGGCTAATTTTTTGTGCTCTTTGTAATGGTACAATTAGTTTTTGGTTTTGGTTTCTTTTTTTCCAGAAATTTCAGATTTTCACAGGTGTTGGTGCTTCGTCCTCATTTTGGGAACTTCGGGACCTCATATCTTGCTCCTACGATAACATTTTTGGGTGCAGTTTTTTTTGAAAGTGCATAATTTTTCATGTACTTCTCAATGGTATGATCAGATTGATCTTAGTTTGTACCAAAAATTGTACTTGATTCTATGGCCTATTTTGGAATTTGCATGTACTAAGATCAAAGACCACTTCATTGTTTTTGGCAAGTGGCAACTATAAATGCACTAAATATAAAGTGCCAAATCAGATATTGCTTGGGGGGGTAATCTTGTAGTGATTAGTTGCATTCTTTTACTTGGTTTGTGTTCTTGCAATGGGGAAATCTCAAATTGAACTCCTAAATCCACATAATTATGCTACATGGAGAAAATCATTATGGAACTATCTCATGATGAAAGGTCTAATAGGTCATCTAAAGGACACTATTCAAAAACCTATTGATGCTAAATAATTGGCAAAGTGGGAGATTGATCATGAGAAAACACTTGGATGCACATGTTCATTAGTCTCTTTTGATTTGCAATTTCATATTGAATCATTTAATACACCTAAAGAAGCATGGGAGACTTTTGAAAAATTATATGCTAAAACAGATAAGATTAGGGGTTATCAGATTGATAATGATTTGATGAATCTTGATCCTAAAATTTTTGACCACATCCAAGACTACATCTCCAAAATCAAGCAACTAAGAAGGGTATGTGCAGGATCATCATGGAAAAAACAGGCCCTTAAGTGGCAAAAAATTCATAAAAATATGTGTTAGGAAACTTGATGTAAAAATTTGAATAAGTTATCTATATTATTTCAAAAATATGTAAGAATAGAATTTGTAGAAAATTGAATGTAGTTTCTAAACTACTAGGTTTATTTTATTTTTTTAAAATCTATTTGGTAAAAATTTAAAATTTCAATGCAGTAGTACTTAAATTTTAGAGAAAAAATAAGAAGTAGGTGTCCGTCTCACCACCCTAACCATAATAAAATGATAATACTTTTTTATAAGATTTTATATATAAGTAGATGACTCTGTGACGGATGTGATGCATATTTTTTGTAATTTTTTCCAAGTAAATAATTAATTATGATTTTTTATTACAACTTTTAAAAAATATAAAAACTCGTATGTCTGACCACCTTAAATTGGTCAAAAATTCATGAAATTTAATTTTTCTTTTTTTTAATCCTATAGTATGTGAAGCATAGAATGTGACACATATTTTAGATTCAAAAAATGTGATACCGTTTGAAATCTAGAGATGTTTTTCAATCAGCCTATCGATTAGGACTTTAGTCGTAATTCCAATAGAAAATGAATAATAATTATTTATTAAATTCAAATCAAAGCATAATTTATATTGGTGGAAAGATGATAATCTCCTCTAAAAACCCTTTTCGTTTCATCAATTTTGAGTAAGAAAAAATTCATCAGCCACATACCCTACAAATACCCATAATATTGTCACTTTTTGGCCCATCATGATCCTACACATACCCAGAACACAGTTGAAAGAATGTAGTATTGAAAAAGAGGATTTACAATTGATTCTGAATGTGTTATCCAAGCTTGGTCCTAAGTATTCAGTGTTTTTTTTTGGCTTTCATATCCATTGGCTTTCTGTGGGAGCATCATATGTTGATCCTAAGTTTGATGACTTTGCAAATCTCCTAATTCAAGAGGAAGCTAAGTTAATGAACATGGGTCTAATCAAGTCTTCCAAGCCACAAGCATTGGTGGCTAATGAGTCTAGGTACAAAAAGAATTAGGGAATCTTGATAAGAAGCAAAAGAAGAAAAAGAACAAGGCACATAAAGAATCAGAATCCTCATCCTCAAAAGGATAATCGTCTAAGAAGGAGAGGCCTTTTTTTGCATATTGCAAGAAGGATAGACATGAAGAACATTATTGTTACAAGAAGGATGTTGATGAATTGAAGAATCTTCTCAAAAGGAATCACTTTGATTTTCCTTCTAGAATGTCTAAATCTTCTTCTCCTTCTGCTTCAAAATAGTCTAAAAAGGACAAAGGTCAAGCATCTACATCAGGATATAAAGGACAAGCTCTTTGTGCTCTTTCAGGTCCAGGATCAGGGAGATGGCTTCTAGATTCGGGAGCATCTCATCATATGGCATCTTTGTAGACTATATTCTCTTCATTTTAGCCTTGTACTATGTCTCCTATCTTGATGGGAAACAATACATACATGAGTGTAATAGGGAAGGGATCTATTAGTCTTGGGGACAACACTTTTCAGGATGTTTTGTGTGTTTCATCATTTAACGAACAATCTTCTTTCCATATATCATATTACACATGGTGGAGATGGGAGAACTGTGGAGTTCACACCTGATTCAATCATCATTCGAGACTTGGAGACTAGAGAGATCATTGCTACTAAGGTGGTTGATCATTTATCTCAGTTGTATACCTTTGAATAGAGAAGACATCTGGCTACTTGAACTTGGGAGTTCTCGCATCAGATCCAGTTCTTGAGTCATGCATTCAATCTCCTCCACCTACTATTGAAGTTGATGATGCTTGTGATTCAATGTAGCAAGATACTCATTGTCTTCCAAATATGGCTACTTTGGATGGCTTCCTGATAGGTATTTCAGACTTGTTTGTGGAGTCTCATCTTGCAGATTTTGGGGACATCATTGATAGCATTCATCTTTTCTTTGATGAAGATTCTCCTTCTTGATTTGTTGTGAGGGACCACCTTGACCCTTTTGTTCATTCTCTACATGATCATTCTTCATAGTTTGGCATGAGTGTGGATAATTTTGGACAACATTTGGAGGAGGCCTCTTTGTCTTTAGAGGGGATATTCTTGTCTTTGGATCATGTTCTACATTCATCTCTACTAGATGTTGGGTTGTCCTCTTCAGCAGTGTGGCCTAGAATGCATGATTGGAGTGTGTCAACTTTTGGCATCGACATGGAGACACTTGAGCATCATTCAGAGACATCATCATACATCATCCATATTCCTGACATCTTGCATACATCCATGGTTTTTTTTCTTCCTAAAGGGAGGAATGTTGTTCGGCGAGATTAGATCATCTTCAGCATTCAATGTCGAGCTTCTACCATCATTGTAGGAGACTCAACATTGAGGGGGGCTTGCCTTGTCTCTCTTCTACTTCTCTCTTATGTGGGGGTCTTTTTCCTCACATGGGGTTTTTACCTTCTCATGCATCATTGAGAGTATTTCTTTTTGTATTCTATCTCTCTTTTGGGGAGGAGTTTTTTCCCACTGGGTTTTCTCCTTTTCTCCGTTTGTGAGAGATTGCATTTCATTTTCTTTGCATATGTACATGGGTACCTAACATGGCCTAGTAGCCCAGACCCATTTTTGCATCTTTGTGTCATTTTCATATTAATCTACTACTCCCTAAGTTGCACTTAAGGGGGGGTTTTGGTGTAAATAAAGTCTTATACCTAGTTAATTCATTACTAGAGGACTTATTTACACATGTTAAGTTTACCTAGGTCATAGGAAGGAATCTTTCTAGAAGATGTTAGTTGTCATTAGTTGTTATCTTATCCTTTAACAACTACTACATGTGAACCTAAGTAAGTGTGATTAGTTGTCTCATGTCATATGATTAAGACACTTGTCATAATCCTATGAAATCTTGCATCTCACCTTGGCTATATAACCAAGGGTTCTCTCATTGTAATCACGATCATCTCATATCATTGAAATTGAATACATGTTATTCTTGTCATATTCATTTCTCTCTTTTTGTGCTTTCCATTTGGTCTCAAGATCCTAGCAACCATAGCCAATTCTAACACCACCTACTAATGAAGGGGATACCATGAAGAAAAAACGTTGTCTTTTAAAGAAAAATTAGAATTCTTAGCTAAGGAATGACAAGTAATCAAGGGCTTATGGCTATTGGGTGACCAGTAACTACTTTAATTTCTTTCTAATCTTTTTCTATTTTTGTGTCTTTTTTTTTTGGTTGTGTTAATTTTTATTTATGGGTTTCTCACTTCTCATGAGCTCACCTACTTGTCCTTCATGGCTATTTTTTAATGGTTTTTCTTCTTTTAAAATAGATATATTTTATATATAGAATAAAAAATATAATATCCTCAAAAATAAGATAGCTTGACACTTGACGAGACATTAGGAAGCATGTGGCATATGTGAATTTATTATGGTTGTGTGGTGTTAGCCTTGGTGACATTATTATGGTCTCTAGATGCTATTTTATCTCCATTCCTTTTTTCTATGCTTTGTTTGTCTTGGTGGGTGTGGTTAGTGATGGTGTTGACCTCTGATTCACATTCCCATTGCAGTAAGATGGTAGGGGTAATCCTCGTAACTTGGGGTGTTGAGCTACTTTTTTGCTAAAGTAAAAACAAAAGAGGATGTCTAGTGAGGACATAGTGATATTCATGATGTATCTAAAAAATAAAATTAAATACCTTGTGCAAGGAAATGGGTGATTATAATCTAGGATCTAGTAAAGGAGGTGGATGAGTCTCCTAGTTTTTATGTTCATGAGGTGATGGGAAACCTTCTATAAGACATGATATACTAAAAGGAATTGGAATTCCTTTAATATTGCTAACTCCCTATCATGCACATGGTTATCATTTCTATCACTACTAGTTCCTTCCTCCTTCATGACAATGTGGGTGATGTTCTAGAGTGAGGTCATGTGTATTTTAATTATCTATTGGATCATTTGCATTCCTTAAAAAAGATGTATTTATCTCTAGATTATAGTGGAGGCTATGGATAAAAAGATCCAAATTTCCCTTCTAGATGAAGCTATTCCTCTATTCTTGGGGTATTGTGAGTTAGATGAGTAAGACCCCAAATATGATATGGTGAATGTTGTTGAAACCAAGCCTAAGTGCTTAAATCAGAATTGTGAATGTATTAGAGATACTAAGATGGTGCCTATCTATTTTTACCTCTACCATGTTTGTTTTTATTTTTTATGTAATTTGGGTAGGGGTTATGCTTGTTAGGGCTTAAGGTACAATCTGGTTATTGTATGGTGGGTTGGTGTATGTTCTATAAGTTTATCAGTTGTAATGGAAAATTTAGGTTGGCCATCATTTTTGGTTGGTTTGTAGACTTGAACCATGTTTTGTAATAATAAAAAAGAAGACTAATATAATATAATATAAATACAATATAATTTTATTTATATTAATTTTTATAACCAATATTTAATATAAGTTTTAATATTAATATATTATTTATATTATTGATATTTATTATAACTCCTTAGTGAAGGCTATTTTTAACACATAGTTTTAAAGGACAAATATTTTATTTAGAACAAATAAAAAGAAAAAAGAAAAAAGTTCTAAAGAAAAATTCATTTTATAAAATGTAAAAAACATATTTAAATTAGATAGCGAAATTTATATTAAGGGATACTAATAAATTACCATTATTAGAAGAAAACTTAATGTGTAAATTATCTATAAAATATAGGAGTTTGAATTAATTGTGAAACTATATAAATCTTACTTCATTAAAAAATAATTATAAATGTGCAAGTTGAAGTAATGTGATCCAACAAAAGGAAAAAATTTCACATAAAATAAGGAATAATAGAGAGAATATAAAAGAGTGCAAACATAGCTATTTTCTCTCCTTCATTTAGGAATAATGGTAATATAATAGCCATTTTTTTCTATCTTAATAACCTTTAAGAAGTAAAAGTTTTTCAGGCAATTAGATTGATGATAATTCATTTTTAAAGTATTTTATAGTTATAAAATTTGTATCTTTACTTTAAAAAAGAGATTTCTTGAGTAGAAAAAAATTGAACTCCTAATTTGTTTACAAATATAGTTACTAATAACTAATCAAGCAATGTTGATTACAATGGTATTGTAGACATATGATTTCCAAAATCCATAATGTTAGTTTTTATTCTGAATGAGAAAGAAAAACTTATACACTGAAATCCAAAATATTCATAAAAATTACAATAGTATTGTCTAATAACTCAAGATTGATTTATAAATATTTTTCATCTAATATAGCACTACTTTGATTTATCCATCTATTGATTCTCAATATTTTATTTATATTATATTATAATAGTATAAAAATGGTATATACATATAATTTAATCAGCATATTAATTGACATGATACATTAGGCTCTAGGAAAATTCACCGCCAACAATTCATCACGGAAATTCACCGCTAGCTATTCACCCCATGAAAAAATTATAAAAATTTGATTAATTTTTTTACAAAAGAATAATTTGATTTATGATAATAAAAATGAATAAAAAATTAAAGGCATTAACTTTAGAGAATTTGATTTATGATAATATTAATACAGGTTTTTTTCTGCCTGAATTTTACATGGCAGTGAATTTGTCGTGGCATTGAATTTTCTCATGGTGAATTTCTAGCGGTGAATTTTTCATTGGTGAATTGTTGCGGTGAATTTGTCATATGCAATACATTATATTAATGAAAATTTGAAATTGTTGTAATTCTCATTTTACAAACTAAACTTCAACTACAATGTTAATATTTCGTTATTTAAATTTAAAATCAACCAATCAAACTACACAACTATTTTCCAACAAATTCTTTGTTTATTTTATTTTACAAAGATTTATTCTATGAAAAAAACTCAACTTTAATTATATGAACCCTAACAATTACAATTTTTATCAACCTAAGAAATCATGTGCGGGCTAACTTTGTAGCATGTAGCGATTGATTGGAATATCGTAGAACCTTCATTTTTTTTTAATGTAGGATGGCCTCTTATTTATCTATAACTAAGGTTTGAAGGTGTGACTCATCATACAACTCGCCACATCAACACATCTATTGATAAGTGTCTAAAATTTGACTTTTTAAAGGTTCGACCAAAACTTAATCATAGAACCCCCAATAGTCGTACAAAAAAATATAATTTACTGCTTGTAGAATATCACATTTTTATTTAAAATAAATTAATATACAACTTAAATGAACCAAATACCTATTGATAGCCATAAATTTTTTATATCTCTATCTTTTATATTCAACACATATGGACAAATAGTTGAACACAAAAAAACTATTTGTTGTTATAAAAACAACACATAATTATTTAAAATATAACTTATATCAAACAAGAATGGACCAATAGTTGAACACTAAAACTTTTTGAAAACCCTTCACATTTAATAGAAAAATACATGTTATTTATTGTGCTCACCTTTTATATTTGTGATAGGACAAACTATTAATATAAAATACTACAATGCTTGTACATTGCTACTGCAATAGTTGTACACATAAGAACAATATTTTTTCACTATGATAACAATACTTGTTTAAATAAGTGTCTTATTTTATTAAATGAGCATTTATTTTTTAAATGATACACTATAGTGGATAGTTATGATATTTTATTTGAGACAAAAAAAATACTTATTTCACTTCTTCATGAATGTATTTATGTTTTTTTTATATAACAATTAGAGGTTCTCATGTGCTCAAGTATGGGTCCATTTTTTTATTACCATTTGGTTTTTTTTATTTACATTTGGATTATTTATTTACAATATATAGTATAAATATGTGGTAAGACTAGGTATTATAATCACAATTGACTGCACAACTATTGAACCCCGTGCACACCACGACTATTAGACCCTCGTGACTAATTACTACTCTATTTCGTCATGGATGACATATTATCCTTGTAAAATGTCGCCCCTTCAGCAATAATTCAATAAAAATTTCGTAATAGTTTATTTTGTATTAAAACACTCAAAAAGTGTTGGAAAAAGTGAACCGCATCGAAAAGATAAAAGGAGCGTATCAAATCTCTCAACCACAAAAAAGTTGTCGCCAACGATATCTCAAAAGAGTCAAGTCAAGGTACTGTGAAGTTGTCATCCAAATCTCTTAGCGAATCCATAAAAATGGCGCTGAGATGAAGTAAACTCCTACCGATTGAACAGTAACCGTGTCTTTTTGTTCTGGCCAAGTGATAGGGAGGGTAATAATAACAGGCTAAGCGCTTTTATTAAATGATAATGCTCGCCTTGGCAGGAGGGTAGCCGCTGAATTATGGCGTTGGAAGCAACTTCCATTATCGTTCTCGCTGTAGGACTGGCTTCACTTTGGTTAATTGGAAACTCTCTCAGACGTAGAAAGGCAAAGCCACCGCAGTCTCCATCGTGGCCAATAATTGGACATCTTCCTCTGCTAAGCAGAAGCAAACAGCCTATACACAGACTTCTATCCTCTCTTTCAGAGCGCTATAGCCCCATCATGCATCTCCAAATTGGCTTCCGCCCAGTTTTGGTTATCACCTCTTCAGATCTCGCAAAACAATGCTTTACGACTAATGATAAAGCCTTTGCTTCTCGCCCACATCTAACTGGAGGTAAGCATATTGGGTATGACTTCAAAATATTTAGCTTGGCTCCATACGGCTCCTACTGACGAACTATCAGAAAAATTTGCAGGCTCCAGCTCTTTACTGCAGGCAGAATCGAATCTTTCAGGCACGTCCGCACAGAGGAACTTTCCGCTCTCATTCGTTCGCTGTACGAGAGTTCGCAGCGAAGCATCAATCTAGTGAACATCAAGTCGAAGCTCTCAGATCTCACATTTAATATCATAGTGCGAATGGTTGCCAGTAAGAGATTCTCGCCAGATCTCTGTTTGGAGGATTTCAAAGAAGCGCAGCAGTTCAAGGAGTTGATAGAAGAAACTTTCTTACTAGCTGGATCATTTGATATCGGCTATTACCTGCCTTTTCGTAAGTGGATTGATCCTCATGGAATCATGAAGAATCTAAGAAAGAAGAGAGACGTGTTAATGAAGAAATTGCTCCACGATCACCGAGAGAAGAGAGGGGTACATGCTCGAGACTTGATAGGTGTTCTCATCTCTGCAGCAGACAACCATGAAATTCACTCTGACAATAACGATGATGTGGTTAAAGCCACAGCCTTAGTATGTACTTGAATCACTTTTTGACACATATTTGTATCAGTTTTGCAAGATCTTCTTATCATAGTTTGTATTGAATAGTAGTTGTCTTGTGGTCAAGGTATAGATGGTTTAAGCGGAGACTGTCTTTATAGTCAAGATAAGGCACTGATTATTTGAAGTTTCTAAACAGTCAAATGCCTTCACCTGTGGCGGATGAGTTGTGGTCATGGCACTGACTGTCGGAGTGGAAACCCCATCTCTACCGCAACAGCCGATGCCTCGAACACAACACACCCAAAAGAGTTGATCACAATGAGCAAACTTTTTAAGCTCGTACTTACAAGATTTGTCTTTTGGTTTTGCAGAGCATTATAAATGCAGGTACTGAAACATCAGCTGTAACCATCGAGTGGGCACTGTCAGCTTTGATGAAGCACCCGAACATTTTGGGCAAAGCCCATCAAGAGCTCGACACACATGTCGGACGGAACCGATTAATGGAGGAATCAGATATCCACAAGCTGAAATATTTGCAGGCAATTGTGAAAGAAACTCTCAGGCTTTTTCCAGCGGCACCTCTTTTGCTCCCTCACGAATCTAGCGAAGCCTGCACTGTAGGGGGATATCGTGTTCCCGCAGGAACTCAACTCTTGGTGAATGTGTGGGCAATTCAACGGGACGCGGCCGTGTGGGAGCGCCCCACGGAATTTGATCCTGAACGTTTTCTCAACGTGGGCAAAGAGATTGATGTGAAAGGGCAGGACTTTCAATTGATTCCGTTTGGTTCAGGGAGAAGAATGTGCCCTGGCATGTCTTTGGCATTGATTGTGGTCACCCATACATTGGGGCGTCTGCTTCAGAGCTTCGAGTGGTTTGCTCCGGAGGGCACTGTAATTGACATGAGAGAGGAGCTTGGACTCACAATGCCCAAATCAATTCCATTGGAGGCCATCATTAAACCTCGCCTTCCCCTCCATTTCTACTGATACCGTCTGTTTACTACATGGAGCAAAGAGCCTTAACCTCTAACCACATTGTTCGTCTGAAAACATTTAATTTACTTGTAATTACTCGTAAGGTGCAAAGTCTTCCCCTCTTATAGTGTGACTCCTGTCATATTTATAATCTTCCACTTTTCCTTTTGTACATCAATGTTAATGTTCTTGATATGTCTCGGGCACTTACGACTGGCTAAATTTCAGGGTGCTGCGAAAAGCTCACAAGTAGAATGTTTTCACGATTATCTTCCAGTGATCAAGGGGAAGCCTTTCAATTGAATAAACATCAAAATATCTTAACGGAATAGGTTATGTACATGGTTGGCTATAATTTTCTCTTTCTCTTTGTTAATAGGAACATTAAGTTATGTTTTTTGAGGGCATTTTTCTTTTTTAATTATCTTTCTGTGATAGATGTGTCTTGTAAATGCTTAGGTTTATGATTTGGGTTCTCGGTTTCTGAATTTTCTTTTTTTCAATTCAGTTGTACAAATAATTAAATTATTGATTGTTTTAATACAAAGCATTAATCATATAAAACAAAAATATTTAAAATAATTGGTCAATATTAAAATTTTGTTTTTAAATTTTGTTAATATTTAATATTTTTTAAAATATATAAGTAATACAATAAAGTAAAATCAAATATGATAGTAGAAGATCATTAATATAATTTTTAACACATTTCAAACCTTTATAGTATTTAATTATTAATCTTTTACATAGCTCAGTCTATCAAAACTAATCTCCTCAAACTTGACTATATCCATCAGCATTAATAGCATTAATTTCTACTTGATCAAAGCTACCCAAAACACTCCCTAACCATTGAAAAGCTTTCAAATAGAGATGATTGAGGCTCCTACATCTTTTAATGGTAATCCTCTACAAACAACTTGCAAAACAAAATTTGAGTTACTACACAAGCTCTAAACAGTTCCAAATAGTTACTAATTAAAACTTCTATAAATCGCATGTCCTTGATACTATTTTCAAACTTTTGCAATCACTCAACTAGAAATAGTCTAGTGTAATTGACTCATCAAGTGTTATACTCTTCAAACAACTTAGACCCACTAGACACAATTCAAGTTGTGGGTCTTCTTTCCTACCAGTAATGGAATATATTACATAGTTTTTCCATATGTCATCGATCCTCTTATTGCTTTGATGCCAAATTGATGTAGTCGATTTTATCCTTAGTTTCAAAAATGAAACATTGGCATGCTTCACAAAATATAATAAATAGAAATTGAAGGCATCCATGCTGTAAAAAATAGACAAATGTGAGGAACACCTTCTCAATTACACCATGTAGGTCTCGAGATCAATTTTCTCCATCTAGATTGACTTGGCGATTGGTTGTTTAAGACCCAATCCATTTACTCAAGAGGTTATAAGGGGGCTCACCTTGTCAAAGAGCTAAGCTTTGAGTCACTAGACTAACCCACCAATTCCTCTTGATGAAAAAATACATTCTTAGTTACACCATTTCAAAACAATACCCAACAATAATATACATTTATAGATAAGAAGCTTACATGGGTCCCCTCTCCCTCTAGCAAAAAAATACTAAAATGCTCCTCAATCTATCCTTCATAATATATTGCACCAATCATTACATATCTTCCACTTAAAATCATTTCTTCGCTCACAAAGCACCGTGACTTAACTTAATTCTAACTCTCCATTTTTAACACAAATATAACCATTGTTCACTCAAAAGGATAATTTGTTACAAACCACTTCTAAATTTAGAAAATATAGTTGCTTTGTTTGAGGAATCAATTTACATAATCATTGTTTGCATTATCCTATCAATTTATCTTTAGTTGAAAGAGATTTGGTTAAGGCAACCCTCTAAACCTCACAGTCGGCTACATGATCTTCCTCTCTTGCCATTAACTAAAACAAACAAGCAAGCATTAACATTGTGAATATTATTGTCAAATTTGCAAAGTTGAAGCCTTCAACATTTGCTTGCATTTGACCTCCCTGTGTCAAGATGGAAGCTTTGTAACACAATATAGACAACCATCCAATAATAAAGGGGCTAATTGTTAGATTTGTTATTGCAATTGTCCTCTACATGTACACACATGGTTGGTGCACTAGAATGCATGCCACACAAAATTGACAATCTATTTCATAGTTTGCAATGTATGTTATAAGACAATGAATATTAGAAAAAGCTAGATCTAAGACTTGTAAAAAAGCTTTCAAACTTTGCAAAAGTATTACGATTTCTTTTTCTATCCAAATAAAATGCAAAAAATTTAGAAACTTGTTCTAATTTTTACCCAACCTAATCTATGATATTGAAAGATTTTCCTTTCATTTTGTAAATTTATAAAATCATCTAACTAAATTCTATCAACAAATAAAAAATTCTAAAAAATAAAAAACAAATTTAATAAATATGAAAATATTAAACTAGAAATATTTTTGGTTGCACAGTTCCCATAATGATTAATATCCAATTTGATCGGCCACAAAACATAAACCCCCACATATAAATAGGGACTAAAAAAACAACTTTCCTAATCATTTATTATGTATTGAAAAACATAAAAGTGTTGAAAATTTTGGGGGATGGAAAAGCCAAAAATATCTCACAATTCTCTTGGAAAAGCTTGTAGCACCATACAAATGATGTATTTTGTTCAAAACAGTTATAAAAATTCTTTAAATTTAGAGATGGATAGTTGTTTGTTCTGTTGTATGTTGTTATTGATTTTGAGGTCCTGTGGCTGTGCTAAGTAACAGTAAAACCAAATTGGAAGAGTGGAGCCAAGATTGCTGCGATTGAAAAAAAGAAGGAACGAACTGATTACGGTCTCAGCAAAGATACTTTGAACCACGCTGACAAGAACATAAATATTGAAATAGAGGTTGAGAAAATGAAAAATACCATCAAAATCACTACAGATCAAAACAATCGAATGGTCAGACACAATGCCATAATAATTAATGCTATGATTGAGAAGTTAGATAGAGCCCAACAGGGGTCTCTAGTGGTGGATCTGGAGGAAACCAAGGATAAAAGCCAAGAGATGGAAGCTGGCATCTCAAAGAGAACCAGGGCCAACCTAAAGAGAAAGGCTCCCCCCACTCCGAAGATGATACAAATTTTTAAGAAGGGAGTTCATGACATGCAGAACTTAGAGGTAGAGACGGGGTCTGTCCTTAAGACTTTGGGTTAATTGCAGCCAATTTTTTGTTGTCTGCTCTGCTGGCTTTTTTGCTTGACCTTTCTGGTCTATTGCAGGTGGTTGTTGTGTATTCCGGTCTTTACCTTTTGTGCAGCTGGAATTTCCATCTTTATTGTTGTAAACTTTGTGGTTTCAGGTCCCTATAAAACCCATTTTATCCTTTATCAAAAATAGTATTTCTAGATGTTAACCCGATTTATTATGTAACTGTTATCTCTCTTTGAACACCTTTGTTGCCTCATTATATTATTTACACTGATTCAATATAAACAAAAATATATCTTAAAAATTGTGATAGTGTCATCCAAAAAATTTTAACTAATACAAAACTATGATTTTTTTCATCCAAATCTCTTATCTAATCCATAAAAATGTGGGAGTTAGTCACCATGTAAAAATGAAAAAATGTATTCTAAAGAGTACGTATATCTCAACAGTAGTTGTCTATGTGATCAGCAAGTGATATGAAGGGGAATAAGATGAAGCCAAGCAATTTATTAAAGGGTAAAGTGTGCTCAGGAAGGAGTATATGCAGTTAGTTATGGCATTTGAAGCAACTTCCTTTATCGTTCTTGTTGTAGGAATAGCTTCATTTTGGCTGATTACAAACTCTGTCAAACGTAAGATTAATAACACGGCTAAGGAAAAGCCACCATAGCCTCCATCCTGGCCAATAATCGGTCATCTTCCTTTTCTAAGTAGAAGCAAATAGCCGATACACAAAATTTTATCTTCTCTCTCAGAGAGATATGGACCCATCATGCATCTCCAACTTGGCTTCCACCCTGTTTTGGTCATTTCTTCATTAGATCTCGCAGAAGAATGTTAAACAATAAATTTCAAAGCCTTTGCTTCGCACCCACTTATTTTTGTAGGAAAGCATATGGGGTATGACTTCAAACTATTAGCCTTTGCTCCCTACAACTCCTATTGGTGAAACATCATAAAAATATGTAGGCTCCAACTCTTTACTGCAAACAAAATTGAATCATTCAGGCACGTTCACAAAGAGGATTTTTTTTCACTCATCCATTCATTGTTTGAGACTATGCAGCGAGAGATTAATCCAGTGAACATCAGGTCAATGCTCTCATATCTCACATTTAATATCATGGTGCAAATTGTTTCTAGCAAGAGATTCTCACTAGATCTCTATTCAGAGAATTTCAAAGAAGTGCAACACTTTAAGGAGATGATAAAAGAAGGTTCCTCATTAGTTGGAGCATTTTATATCGGCTACTACCTACCTTTTCTCAAGTGGATTGATCTGCACTGAACAGTGTCTTCCATGAAGAATCTAAACAAGAAGAGAGAGGTTTTAATGATGAATTGCTCCAAGATCATATCCATAGAGAAGTCTGCAAATTGGCACACATGCTTGAGACTTTCAGAGGATGTTCTCAAGAAGTGCAACAACTTTAAGGAGATGATAAAAGAAAGTTCCTCATTAGTTGGAGCATTTTATATCGGCTACTACCTACCTTTTCTCAAGTGGATTGATCTGCACTGAACAGTGTCTTCCATGAAGAATCTAAACAAGAAGAGAGAGGTGTTTATGATTAAATTGCTCCAAGATCACCTAGAGAAGAGAGGGCTACATGCTTGAGACTTGATTGATGTTCTCATCTCTGCAACAGACAACCATGAAATTGAGTCTGACAATAACGACAATGTGGTGAAAGCCACTGCCCATGTATGTTCTTGTATCATTTTCTGCTATGTAATTTGGAATGTTTATGAAATCTTCTTTATCATAGTTTGTATTAAATATTATGTTCTTGAATCACTTTCTATAACATAATTTGGAAATAGTCAAATTCCTTGACCGGTAGCAGACGCATTGTGGTAGGGCATTGACTGGTTGAGTGGAAACCCCATCTCTATATCAACAACTAATGCCTTGATCACAACACAAATAAAAATGTTGATCACAAGAAATAGGATTTTTAGGCTTTTTAAGCTCTGATGCAGAACCCAAAAATTTTGGGCAAAGCCCATCAAGAGCTAGACACACATGTTGGACGAGATCGATTAATAGAGGACTTAGATACTCACAAGTTGAAATATTTGCAAGAAATTTTTAAAGAAACTCTTAGGCTCCATCCATGGGCAACTCTTTGAGGGCCAGAGGCAAGGGAGAATAAAGAAACTAAAACAAAAACAACAAAAGAACAACCCAGATTTTTATATATACTTAACCCAGAAAAATTAAACACTAGTTACAACTACAAATGAAAATTGAAAACTATTTTTCTACTCTCAACTAGATATATTCATTGTTCTTCTATTTTATTATTCTGTGTAAAAATATCATACAAAACTATTCATAAAATTTTTAGGGCAGAATACTTGAGAAGAATGTATAGCTATAGCTTGTACATTAATTACAATTAAATTCACCATAAAAGCCAGCTAAGAGATATTAAAACAAGTCTTATAGAGAAAGCTTTTCTAGCAAGCAAAAGGGTAAAATAATAAATGTCATTAATTACACCCTTATGATAACTTAATATTCACCTTAAGTGAAAAAACCTTTTTCAACAAAAAAAAATGACATAAGCAACTTGCATTCAGGTCAAGGGAAAAAGCATATTAAATAGACTTTAAAATATCAAAATCCCATGTGAAAAAGCCACCATAAATAATTGTCAATGCACTATCGTCACTGCCAGAAGAATAAACCCATAAATTTGTACAAAAGTGAAGAGAAGATTGATGTACTGCTTGAAAGAAGAGGAGGCTCTTATAGAAGCTGTCAGGAGTAGAAAACATAGCATCAGGAGCTCTCAAGAGCAAACAATCATTGGAATTAACCATCAAGAGCAGACTGATTTCTAACACCCCCTTAATTACAACTACTGGGGATGAGTAAAAAATTGTATCAAACTTCAACTGAGTATATTTGCACGATCAAGCATTCCTAAATAGCTTTGCAAAAAATAAAATGTCTCCTTCACCAAAGGTTTTGTAAAAATATCTGCAAACTGATTTTTATACTTACAAAATTCTAAGCAAATATCCTTATTGTTAACAAGCTCTCTGATGAAATGATACCTGGTATTTATATGCTTAGTTCTATTATGAAAAACATGATTTTTAGATAGAGAAATTGTAGAATTTTTATCACAAAATATTGTAGTGGCTTCATTCTTGTCTTGCACTAAATATTTCAACATTTTATGCATCCAAACAACTTGACACGCTGCACTAGTAGCTGCCACATATTTAGCTTCAGTTGACGATAAAGTCACAATAGGTTTTTGTGAAGCCCATGAAACAACACTTGTACCAAGATTAAAAATGAAACTAGATGTCTTTTTCCTATCATCTATACTTCCCCCACAATTGCTATCTGTATAACCAACAAGCTTGAAATCATCTGAAGTAGAATACAATATACCAAAGTCTTTTGTACCACTCACATACCTCAATATTCTTTTACTTGCCTGCCAATGAGAGTCTTTTAGGGATTCCATAAATCTTGAAATTATACTCACACCATACATAATATTAGGCATTGTGGTTGTCAAATACATGAGACTTCCTACCATCCTTTTGAACAATGTAGGATCCACACATGGCCCATCATCCTCTTTGCTTAACTTCAATCCCATCATGATTGGTGTTGGGGCTACCTTGCATTTCACCATATTGAATCTCTTCAAATTTTCACTTGCATATTTGGATTGAGAAATAAATATACCAGCATTAGATTATGGACTTCAATGCCCAAAAAATACTTCATAAGTCCCAAGTCAGTCATTTCAAATTCACTCTTCATTGTTGTTTCGAAAACATCTATGTTGCGATCATGGTCAGTAAAGATTAGATCATCTACATACATGCACACAATTAAAATTTTACCTTTATCATTTAATTTAATGTATAAAGTTGGCTCACAACTACTTCTTTGGAATCCATCTTGAACAAGATAAGAATCAATACAATTGTACCAAGCTCTAGGAGCTTGCTTTAATCCATAAAGTGCTTTCTTCAGCCTATAAACTTTATTTTCATGACCTGATATCTCATAGCCTTTTGGTTGTTTCAAATACACTTCTTCATCTAGATATCCATTTAAAAATGTTGATTTCACATCCATTTGATACATAGCCCAGTTATTGTGAGCAGCAATAGCCAATATTGTTCTAATTGTGTCCATCTGTGCAACAAGAGAAAATGTTTCATTGAAATATGTTCTAGGTTGTTGAGTAAAATCCCTTGCAACTAACCTTGCTTTATGTTTTTGCACTTTTCCATTAGCATCTTGTTTAGTCTTATAAATCCATTTCACACTTATTGCATCTTTTCCTTTAGGAAAATCAACTAACTCCCATGTTTCATTCTTTTCAATGGACTCAATCTCTTCATCCATGGCTTGTGCCCATTTATCATCACCAATAGCTTCTTCAAATGTCAATGGATCATCAACTTGAGAAAATAAAGGAAGAACTGAAAATGAATTTATTGTATCATTATACAACTCACTCAAACTCCTTTTTTTTTGTGGTAGCATGCTTGCTAATGTTGGATCCGAAGATGTAGAACTATTTGGACTGCTAGATGGAGTTGCTCCAAGGATACCAGCAGATGTATGTACTCCTGTAATTGACTATGGATTCTACTATACTGATGGTGTAGACAACAACTTTGAAGATATTCTTGGTGTGAACGAAGGTGTGGCTTGAGCTACTAAATGTGGTGTTGTCCCAGGAGTGGAAGCAGCTGAGTTGTTGGAGCTATACTTGATGTTGGAATCACTTCATCTACCATATCATCATGAGGAACAATAGTTGTAATATTTACACTCTTTTCTATACTTCCATCCCACACTTCATTTTCCACAAATTGAACATCACAGCTGATTATAACCTTTCTAGTGATAGGATTAAACAACTTGTATGCCTTTGTATCTTCAAAATAGCCAACAAATATACATTTTTCCTTTATTATCTAACTTCTTCCTCAACTCATCAGGAATATGTGCATATGCAACACAACCAAATACCTTAAGATGAGAAACACTATGTTTCATACCTGTCCAAGCTTCTTGAGATATCTTGTTTTTCACACTTTTCATTGGGTACCTATTCATGATATAAACAATAGTTGCCACTGCCTTAGCCCAATATTCATTAGGTAAATGTTTGGCTGCCAACATATGATGAGCCATCTCCATAATGGTTTGGTTCTTCCTCGCTGCCACACCATTTTGTTGAGGTGTATAATGAGATGTAAATTGCTTGTATATGCCATGTTCTTTACAAAAATTCATAAATTCATTAGATACATATTCTCCACCTCTATCTATCCTTAAGACCTTGATATAATGACCACTCTGCTTCTCCACAAGTGCCTTGAACTACAAAAAATAAGAAAATGCATCAGATTTATGCTTTAAAAAGTAGACCCAAGTTTTTCATGTGAAATCATCAGTGAAGCTAAGAAAATAAGTGCAGCCTCCTATGGATGGTGTTTGCATTTTTCCACAAATATCTGAATGTACAATCTCAAGTGGTGCTCTTGCTCCATGTGATTTTCCAATCAGAAAAGACTCTCTATGTTGTTTGCCCAAGATGCAACCTTCACAAATTCTTTCTAGTTTTTCAATTAATGGAAAAAATGCCACCATGTTCTTCCTGTGTAATAGCTTTAGCCCTCCAAAGTTCAAATGTCCAAATATGAAATTCCATAACCAAGATTTATCCAAAACAACTGATTGAAATGTTGTTTCAACTTTTTTGTATGTATTTTTTGCCTTAAATGTTGCTCCATAATTTATATTATTTATCTCATGAGCAAATTTAGCTGTTGTCCCCTTCATAACTGGTTTTATTTTTAAAGGAAACATGCGGTTGCTAGTCATTTGCACTTTAGCAATAACTAGATTGCTTGGGAATCTATCCAAAATCACACACTCATTGTTTTCCAAATACACTCTAAATCTATTTTGTACCAATTGACCAATGCTCATTAAATTATGTTTTAGACCAGCAACAGTATACATCAGGAATATTTTTTTGCTTCCCCTCTTTGGTTAGAATATCAACTATTCCTTTACCTAAAACTGTGACCTTGTTGTTGTTGCCAAGTGTGACTTCAGTTTGAACTAATTTATCTAAGCTAGAAAACAAATCTGCATTACCAATCATGTGATTACTACACCCAAAATCTAAGTACCATATGCCACTTGGGCTTTCTTGGACTACACTACATTCAACGGGAGAGTTAGTAGGAATTTCTTTAGCAATTTTAGTGTATGTAATGAACATAGTACTTGTTTGAGTGCTGCTACTTGACTAATTTTGACCTTGTTTGTGTTGATCATACTATTTTTTCTTGAATTCATTTGCATAATGTCCAAACTTCTTACAATAATGACATTGAACTTGTGATTTATCAACTCTTGGGCCACTTGGGTGACTAAATTTTGATTTTGACCTCTACCAGCACTATTTGTAAAGTTGTTATTACGTCCATCTCTAGGTGAATTTCTCCCTCTACCTCCAGGACTAAATCTTTGCTATCCTCTTCCATAAGTTACAGATAATTGAGATGAAAAATTATTTTCCAATGACATATTTGACCTATTTAGTCTAGATTCATGATTGATAAGAGAAGCATGAGTCTCATCAACACTAAACTGACTCAAATCTTTAGTTTCCTCCAAAGTCAAAACAAGATTATCAAATTTAGTAGGGAGACTTCTAAGAACTTTCTAAACAATTTTCTTGTCCTCTATGACCTCTCCATATGATTTAATTTGATTAGTTAAACCAACAACATGAGTAAAGGAGTCTACTGACTCTATTTTTTTCATTGATAAATTTTCAAACTCTCTTCTAAGAAGCTATAACTTAGCAGCCTTTACTTTTTCCATACCTTGGTAAGCAAGTTGAAGTGTATCCCATGCATCCTTAGCTTGCTTTGTTGCTAATACTCTTGGGAGCATGCTCTCATGCATTGCTTGGTGGATATAGAATAATGCTTCGTTGTCCTTCTTGCTCTGTTCTTTCAAGGCATCTTTCTTAGCTTGTGTGAGTGCATTATATGCTACTTGGTCTGCTAGCTCCACATAACCATTCTCAACAATTTCACAAACATCTTGAGACTGAAAGAGGGCTTTCATAGTTAAAGACCAATACTCATAATTCTTTCTTGTAAAAATAGTGGTTTGTAAACTGGACAAGGATGCACCAGAAATGGAGGCCATGACTTCAAACATAATAGAAAAACAAAGGGTTCCTTTGGCTCTGATACTAGATGAGGGCTAGAGGTAGGGGAGAATAAAGAAACTAAAACAAAAAAAAATAAAATAACAACCCAAATTTTCATATATACTTTTAACCCAGAAAAATTAAACACCAGTTGCAGCTGCAAATGAAAATTGAAAACTATTTTTCTGCTCTCAACTAGATATATTCATTCTTCTATTTTCTTCTTCTGTGTAAAAATATCATACAAAATTGTTCATAAAAGTTTTAGGGCAGAATAATTGAGAAGAATTTATAGCTACATCTTGTACATTAATTACAATTAATTTCACCGTAAAAGCCAGCTAAGAGAGATTAAAACAAGTCTTACGAAGAAAGCTTTTCCAACAAGCAAAAGGGTAAAATAATAAATGTCATTAATTACACCCTTATGATAACTTAATATTCACCTTAAGTGAAAAAAACCTTTTTCAAAAAAAATAAATGACAAGCAACTTGCATTCACGTCAATGGTAAAAGCATATTAAATAGACTTTATAATATTAAAAGGCCAGTGTGAAAAAGCCACCATAAATAATTGTCAATGCACTGTCGTCACTACCAGAAGAATAAACCCAAACATCCGTAAAAAGTGAAGAGAAGAATGATGTACTATTGGAAAGAAGAGGAGGCTCTTTCAAGAGCCGTTAGGAGTAGAAAACACAGCATCAGGAGCTCTTAGGAGCAAATAGTAGTTGGAATTAACAGTCAGGAGCAAACTAATTTCTAACACTCTTCTAGTTCCTCATGAATCTGTCGAGGCTTGCAATGTTGGAGTATATCATATTCTCGCAGGAACGCAACTATTAGTGAATCTATGTGCAATTCATCAGGATGTCGCCATGTGGGACCGCCCCACATAATTTGATCTTGAATGTTTTTTGAACAACAACAAAGAGATTGATGTGAAAGGGCGGGATTTTGAATTGATTTCATTTGGTTCAGGGAGAAGAATGTTCATGGCCATGTCTTTGGCAATGATTGTGGTCACCCATACATTGGGGCATCTACTTCAGAGCTTTGAGTGGTTTACTCTAGAAGGAATTGTAATTGATGTGACAAAAGGGCTTGGAATCACAACGCCCAAATCAATTCCATTAGAGGCCATTATTAAACCTCACCTTCCCCTCCATCCCTACTAATACCATCTGCTTACTACAAGGAGCAAAGATCCTTAACCTCTTATCACATTGTGGGTCCCAAAGCATTTAATTTAGTATGGACTTCTCCTAAGGTGCAAAGCCTTCCCCTGAAATTACATCGTATGGGCTCCTGAATCAGATCTATAATCTTCCCCTCACGTTTATCATTTTGTAAATAAATATTAATGTTCTTGATACGTCTAGGCATTTGCAAGTAACTGCATATTCAAGAGAAATTATGTCTTGAAATTTGCAAGTAACTGTATTCAAGTTAGTCAAATTTCAGGTTGTTGTGAAGATCTTAGAAGTATAATGTTTTCGTGTTTATCTTCCGATGATGTAGGGGTTCCTCGAAGTGAGAAAACATTGAAATATGTTGAAAAAGATGATTGAATCTTGTTGTTGGGCCACTAGGCTAGGTCCCGGGCCACCCCTATTGCATAAAAATAAACAAGTTATCTATATGGATGGCTCTGGACACAATGTTATGTTCTTTGAGATTTATTTACCTTTCTGGTGATAAATGTGTTGGTACTTAGGCTTATGTTTTGGGTTTTTGTTTTGTAATTTTTTTTCTTTTTATTGAAACAATGCAATAAAAAATAACATAAGAATGGTAGCTATAAGCTGCTTAGAGGAGAAAATACAACACAATGTCGGAAAAAGACACCAATAACAACCACCACAAAAAAATTACAAAAGCAACGAACAACTGCAAGGGAAGCAAATCACACTCTAAATTTTAGTTTGTTTTGTTTTGTGAATTATAGTTTGTTCATTACAGTTCTTTTGATGTTGAATTCATTGTATTGTATTTTGTTTCAATACGGTTGTGTAATATAAAATTAAAATAAAATATTTAAAATGATCGGTCAATAAGAAGATTTGTTATTTGTATTTTGTGTACAAATATATATGTATGTACATATATGAAAACTTTAGTAATATTAATAGTGAAGATGGATGAACTTTTGTCAATGGGGTTGGGGGAGTTGATTCTTAGTTAAATTGGAAAAAGATCAAGTGACAACCACCATTATATGGGTGGTTCAAACTTAACTTTGACAAAGCCTCCAAAGTGAATCTAGGCATTTTAATAGATGTATAATTTGAGATAATTGGAAAGGAAAGATTATATGTAGTGCTTCAAGAAGATTCCCTAAGGGAATGAATAATGAAGTTGAATTGCAAGCACTCATTTTGGGCCTACAATTGCGCCTAAAATTAAAAATAACTAAGCTTGAAATAGAGGGAGATTCCTCAATAGTAATAAAAATGATAGGGAAAAAGCATCTACAAGGGCGGAAACTTAGGGCTTTACTACACATAGCTAGGTTGATATAATATCAAATATCAATGAATATTTTTCCAACCATACTTACCGAGAAGCCAACTCAGAGGTTGATCCACCAGCCTTACTAACAAGGTAGCTAATGATGTTGAGACAACATACTTTGTGTCACTTCAACATGATTTGAATAATGAAAACATTGTAAGGTAAGCAATCAAGGCACTCAAAGTAGTTGAATTCTATAGAATTAATGAGAAAACTATTAAAGCATAGGATTATGAGCCTTCCAATCATTAGCAATTAACTCAAGCCACATGCACATGTGCAAGATGGTAGGGGATGAGTTAATATTCTATAAGTTTTTTGCACTCCCTTTCAGAAGTTCTAAAAGTTAAAAACTCATATTTAAAACCCACCCAGACTAATCATATTCACTATTAAGTGGGTGTTGGGAGAAGATTTTTTGGCTAAGAATCATAAGAATAGAGTAAATATAAACATTTCCTCAATGTTCTAGCCTAATTTTGGACATTGGAGAACTTGTGGAGATGAAACAATCATTATGCAAGGGTTTGATAAAAAATCAAATTCTTAGGTGACTAGGATTTTTTTTGGAGGTGGTCAACTTGGATGGAGGTATCCCTCTCCCTTTAGATTTCTTCAAAATGAAGGATCAAGGGGTTGTGTTGGAAAGTTTCCCTATGTTTTTCTTCTCTAGGTACACTATCGACATCCACCACCAAAAGGTCATGAAGGGCTCAACATTTTTTAAGAATATTTTAGAACTCTTCGCCATAGATAAGATCAAATGTCTGATTGAATTCATCAATAAGGAGAAGATGGGTTGAATTATCAACACTCAAGAATAATTTTATATAATTAGAATAGGTTCATAACTATAATATCATAAGAACAAACTTGTATGTATATATCTACCTTGTTGTCTTCTAGTTGGATGGAGTTAGCATTTTTGTAATAGATTTAGGTTCTAAGGAAGTTATATTCAATTGGGCTTCCAACTTTTGTTGGCCAATGGCTCTATATTGTAGTAAGGGCAACAACCTAATACATATCTAATGTAAATTTTCTTAAGATCAATAAAAATGGGATCACTCCCCAAGACTACACTTTACCTATAAAAAAATTGTGAAGATGGATGAACGGAATGCATGAACAAAATATCATGCATCAATTTTATAATAGTAAACTTAGACACTTAACCCTGAACATGGTATATGCAGGATCATGATGGGCCAAAAAGTGGCGATATGATGCGTATGTGTAGGGTATGTGGCTGACAACTTTTTTTTTACCCAAAATTGATGAAACGGAAAGGGTTTTTAAAGGAAATTATCATCTTTCCACCAATATAAATTATGTTTTACTTTGAATTTAAAAAATAATTATTATTCATTTTGTATTTGAATTATGACCAAAGTCATGATTGATAGGTTGATTGAAAACATCTATAGCTTCAAATGGTATCACATTTTTGAATCTGAAACATGTGTCAAATTCTATGCTTCACATACTATAGGATTAAAAAAAGAATTTCATGAAGTTTTGACCAAGGTGGTTAGACATACGAAGTTTTTATTTTTTAAAAGTTGTAATAAAAATTCATAATTAATTATTTATTTGGAAAAAATTACAAAAAAATATGATCACATTGGCACATGAGTCCTCTACTTATATATCTAAAATATTTTCATTTTATTGTGGTTAGGGTGGTCAGACAAACACCTACTTATTTTTTCCCTGAAATTTAAGTGCTACTACATTGAAATTTCAAATTTTCACCAAATAGATTTTTTTTTTTAAAGTAAAAATAGTAGTTTAGAAACTATATTCATTTTTTTACAGATTTTGTTCTTACATATTTTTGAAATAATATAGATAACTTATTCAAAGTTTTACGTCAAGTTTCCTAACTCTATTTTTTCTGAATTTCATTGCCACTTAAAGGCCTATTTTTTCCATGATGATCCTGTACATACCCAACATTATCCTTCAACTCTAAACCCTCAAACCTATACTCTATACCCTCAACCCAATACTTAATCCATAATTCCTCAACCCTCAACATTATACCTTAAACCTTAAACCCAACAACCTCAACCCTCATCCTTATACCCTATACCCTAAACCCTAAACATTGTCTCTCAACACTATACTTAAATCCTAAACCTTACACTCTCAACCCTTCACCCTATGCCTTATACCCTCAAACCCTCAACCCTATACCCAATATCCTAAACCATGATCCTTATACCCTACACACTTAATCTTATACACTCAATAGGCTGAACATTATCCCTCAATCGTAAACACTAAACCCTATACCCTATACCCTATACCATCAACCCTATACTTAATCCCTAATCTATCAACCCTATACCTTAAACCCTAAACCCTACACCCTACACCATCAACCCTCAACCCTCATCCCTATACCCTATACCCTCAACCTTACACTTAAACCCCTACGCTCTCAACCCTTAACCTTATGCCTTATACTTGCAACCCATAACCTAAACCCTACACCCAATATCTTAAACCCTAATCCCTATACCCTATACACTTAACCTTAGACACTCAACCTTGAACATTATCCCTCAACTATAAACCCTCAACCCTATACCATATACCCTCAACCCTATACCTTACATCCTAAACCGTACAACCTCAACCCTCATCCCTATACCCTATACCCTTGACCTTATGGCCTAAACCTTGAACATTGTCCCTCAACACTATACTTAAACCCTGAACCATACACTCTAAACCCTTCACTCTATGCCTTATACCCTCAATCCCCCAACCCAATACTTAATCCCTAATCCCTAAAACCTCAACCATATACCTTAAACCCTAAACCCTGAACATTGTCCCTCAACACTATAGTTAAACTCTAAACCATACGCTCTCAACCCTTCACCCTATTCCTTATACCCTCAATCCCTCAACCCTCAACCCTATACTTAATCCCTAATCTATCAAACCTCACTCCTATACCTTAAGTGCTAAACCCTATACCCTCAACCCTAATCCCTATACACTATATCATCAACCTTCAGTAAACCCAAAAAACTAGTTTACAATTCCATTGAGGAAGGAAAAATGCATTTCCAGATGGAAAACACTTTAGGGGGTTCACTAGAGGGGTGAACCCCCTTCTAGAAAACCCCCCATTAATGGGTTTTCTTTTTTATTTGTATTTAAATGGGGGTTCACTAGCTAAACCCCTTTTTTTTCCCTTCTCCCCCTCTTCTACCATTTATTTGCAATTTTTTTTCCTTTCGAAGCTTGGGTTGAGGATAAAAGGGAGGAAACTTCACAGACCCAACTAGAAAATTGTATTCCTTGGAATGAGCTATCCATTGAATATAATTTTAATATGTTTTGGTTTTATTATGTAATTTTTTTTAGTTTGATTAAACATAGGTTTTTTACCAAAAATCAAGCTCTTTATTCTACACGTGGAAAAATAGCAGATTATCAAAAAAAAATTGAAAATACCAATTCACTAGATATTGATGTCCTTGATCCAATAAAAACAATTGAATTTTGATACCTATAAAAAATTTATGTGTTAGCAAGTAAATCATGTATAAATAGTAACTGGTTTGACTTCAAAACTTGATTAAGAAAAAAATATTCAATGAAATGTTATGAAACCAATTCCATGCACTAGATATCGTAGTTACGAATCTAAATTCAAAAGAAATATAGTTTTATCCTTCACAAAAAAAAAAAAGTTGTGTTAGCAAGTACACATTACTCTCTAAAATGGTGTTTATTGTTAAAAACTAGTTTTCGAAGGAGATCGAAAAAGAAGTGCAATCTTATTCCAAAAATTTTGAAAAAAATATATTTAGAATCTACAAACAAAATTTCACAAATCACTAGTTTACATCATCTTCAAATTTCTCACGATTTAGCCATTATAGGTGCCTAAAATTGAAGATTTAGTTAAAAAAATCAATTCAATGTCCACTTTGGCCAAAATTTGTAAACTAGTATTGTGGGATCACCCACTTATACCCTAAACTAGTGAACAATCTCCCTCAATCCTATACACTCAACCTTATATGTAAACCCTAAACCCTAAACCCTGCACTCTCAACACATAACCCTATGCCTTATACCCCAACCTTATACCATAAACCATGTACACAATATCTTCAACCCTAATCCATATACTGTATACACTTAGGTCTTAGACAATCAACCCTAAACATTATCTTTCAAATATAAATCCTCAACCCTCAACCCAATACTTAATCCCTAATCCCTCAACCCTCAACCCTATACCTTACACCCTAAACCCTACAACCTCATCCCTCATCCCTATACCCTATACCCTCAACCTTATGCCCTAAACCTTGAACATTGTCCCTCAACACTATACTTACACCCTAAACCATGCACTTTCAACCCTTCACCCTATTCCTTATATCCTCAATCCCTTAACCTTATATCCTATACCCAATATCCTAAATCACAATTCCTATACCCTACACACTTCATCTTATACACTTAACGGGATAAAAATTATCCCTCAATCATAAACCCTCAACCCTAGGTATACTTAAGCCCTAATATCTTAATTTAAACCCTAAACACTACACCCTCAACCCTCATCCCTATACCCTATACCCTTAACCTTATACCCTAAAAGTTGAACATTGTCCATCAACCCTATACTTAAAACCTAAACCATACACTTTCAACCCTTAATGCTATGCCTTATTCCCTCAATCCATACCCTAAAACCTATACCCAATATCCTAAACCCTAATCCCTATACCCTACACACTTAATCTTATACACTCAATAGGTTGAAAATTTTCCCTCAATCATAAACCCCCAACCCTATACTTAATCCCTAGTCCCTCAACACTCTATCCTATACCTTAAAACCTAAACCCTACACCCTCAACCCTCATCCCTATACCATATACCCTCAACCTTAGACCCTAAATCTTGAACATTGTCCCTCAACCCTATACTTAAACCCTAAATGCTAAACCTTACACTCTCAACCCTTAACCCTATGCCTTATACCCTCAACCCATACCCTAAACCATATACCCAATATCTTAAACCCTAATCCCTCTACCCTGTACACTTAACCATAAATGCTCAACCTTAAACATTATCCCTCAACTATAAACTCTCAACCCTATACCCTATACTATCAACCCAATACTTAAGCCTTAATCCCTCAACCCTCAAGCCTATACCTTAAACCCTAAACCCTACAACCTCAAACTTCATCCCTGTACCCTGTACCCCCAACCTTATACCCTAAACCATGAATATTGTCCCTCAAAAGTATACTTAAACCCTAAATCATACACTCTCAACCCTCCACCCTATACCTTATACCCACAATTCCTCAACCCTATACCCTATACCCTCAACCCCATACTTAAGACCTAATCCCTTGATCCTCAACCCTATAACTTAAACCCTAAACCCTACACCCTCAACCCTCATCCCTATACCCTATACCCTCAACCTTAGACCCTAAACCCTAAACATTATCCATCAACCCAATACTTAAACCCTAAACCCTACACTCCCAACCCTTAACTCTATTCCTTATACCCTTAACCCATACCCTAAACCCTATACCCAATATCATAAACCATAACCTATATACCATACAAACTTAACCTTATACACAGTTCAATGGGTTGAACATTATCCCTCAACCATAAACCCTCAACCATATACTTAAGCCCTAATCCCTCAACTTTCAACCCTATACCTTAAACCTTAAACCCTACACCCTCAACCCTCATCCCTATACCTTATACCCTCGACCTTATCCCCTAAACCTTGAACATTATCCCTCAACCCTATACTTAAAACCTAAGCCATACACTCTCAACCCTTAACCCTATGTTTTATTACCTCAACCCATACCCTAAACACTATACCCAATATCCTAAACCCTAATCCCTATACCATACATACTTAATCTTATATACTCAATGGGGTGAATATTATCCATGGGTGTTGCCACAATAGTGGTTTACACTTTCTGGGAGATCTTGATTTTTGCTGAAATCACATATTTTTAGAAAATATAATGATTTAGGCCTTGAAAAGTTCCATTTAAAATATTCCAATTGAAGAGGGTTTAATCAAACCACCTTATACCAAGCCCCCTTGGATAGAACCCCGCTAGTTTTAATCCATACCTATAACATAGTCTCCTTACACCTATCAAAATGATGATAAAAACCACTTTTGATTTACCTTTTGGGGGATCAAATGAATTCATTTAAAATTTATTTTGTGTAAGTATGTATTCCTTATTATAAGCTTCCAAAAAAGTATAATTTTAATTAAATTTAATTTGATTATTATATTTATTTTTTATTTCTTGTGAATGTAGGTTTTTCACCGAAAATCAAGCTCTTAGTTCTGCACATGTGGAAAAATAAAAGATTATCAAAAAAAAATTGAAAAATATGAGTGCACCAGATATTGAAGTCCTTGATCCAATAAAAAAAAAAGAATTTCAATACATACAAAAAAAGTTACGCGTTATACGGTCTGCCTATGTCTAAATTGTAATTGGTTTGACTTTGAAACTTGATTAAGGACAAAATATTCAATAAAACACTATCTAACCAAGTGGAAGCACTAGATATTAGAGTTATAGATCTAAATTTGAAAGAATTAGAATTTTATCCTTCATGGAAAAAAAATTATGCATTATACGATGAGTGTCACTCCTTAAAAATATTGTTTTCTAAAAATAAAAAATATTTCTCGAGGGAGATGGAAAAAGAGGTGCAATATGATTCCAAAAATTTTGAAAAGAATATATTTAGAATCTACAGACAAAATTTTATGAAACTCTATTTTGCATCATCTTCAAATTTGTCACGGTTTAGCCGCTATAGGTGCCCAAAAGTGAAAATTTAGTTAGAAAAAATTATTTTAGTGTCTAGTTTGACCAAAAATTGTAAACCACTATTGTGGGATCACCCCCCTCAACCCTATACTTAAGCCCTGATCCCTCAACCCTCAACCTATACCTTAAACCCTAAACCCTACACCATCAACCCTTATCCCTATAACCAATAACCTCAACCTTAAATACCCTAAACCTTGAACATTGTCCCTCAACCCTCAACCCTATACTTAAACCCTAAACCCTACACTCAACCCTTAAGCTTATTCCTTATACCCTCAACACATACCCTAAACCCTATACCCAATATCCTAAACCCTAATCCCTACACCCTACACACAATCATATTCACTCAAACTTGAACATTATCCCTCAACTGTAAACCCTAAACCCTAAACCCTATACCCTATAAACCCTATAGCCTCAATCATATACCTTAAACACTAAAACATACACCCTCAACCCTCATCTCTATACCATATACCCTCAACCTTATACACTAAACCCTAAACATTTTCCCTCAACCCTATACTTTAACCCTAAACCATACACTCTTAGTTCCCTTTTTCCTATGCCTTAAATCTGCAATCCCTATACCCTATACACTTTTAACCCTATATCCTCATCCTTGAACACTATCCCTCAACCCTCAACCCTAAACCCTAAACCCTACACCCTCAACCCTCATCCCTATAACCTATACCCTCAACCTTATACCCTAAACCTTGAACATTGACCCTCAAACCTATACTTAAACCCTAAACCCTACACTCTCAACCCTTAACATTATGCCTTATACCCTCAACCCATATGGTCCTAAACCCTATACCCAATATCCTTAACCATAATCCCTATACCATATGCACTTAACTTTATACCCTCAACCCTAAATATTATCCCTCAATCGTAAACCTTCAACCCTCAACCCCATACTTAAACCCTAAACCCTACATTCAACCTTGTACCCTAAACCCTCAACCCTATACTAGATATCCTAAAACCTAATATCTATACCCTAGACACTTAACCCTATACCCTCAATCCTAAATGTTATCCCTCAACCCTCAACCATATACATTAAACCCTAAACCCTACACACTCAAATCTTATCCCTATACCCTAAAGTCTCAGCCTAATACCCTAAACCCTATACTCTAGAGCTTCAAATTGACCATTTTGGTGTATAAATTTGACACACTTTTAAAGCCACTTTGGGACCCCTCCTAATGGTGAATACTTGCTCTAAGGAAATAGATGCAACAATAAATACACAAAAATACATACATTCATACATATGTACATACATACAAGCATACAAACATGTATATACATACAATCATACATACGTACGTACATATATACATACATACATGCATACATTCATACATACAAATGTGCATACATTTACACATACACTCATCCATACATAAATACAAGTATACATTCATACATACAAAAATAAAAATATTCATGCATGCATTCAAGCACATAAACATACATATATACGTACATACTATGAACAAAGATTTTGGCTTCCATGGGCTTTAGATTGCACTTCTAGGGTTTTCACCTAAAAGGAGAAAGATGGGCCAAAATGAAATGTACACATTCAAGATTAATGGATGAATGGATGCAATATGTCTAAATATGCAAATACACTGGAAAAGAAAGATGATCATTAATGATAAACCTAAGATATGCAAAGTGTTTGAAAACACAGTGATGCATGCAAAAACACCTAAGAATGCAAGTAAACAATGACAAAATTAAACAAGATTGGAGAGGTGTGCTTGGAATCTGAAATTTGATGTAGAGAGGCTTTAGAATCCTGTAGATTTGATTGGAAATGTTGACTGGGACACTTGTGCCAAGCTGGGTGACTTAGTCCAATTTTGGAGAAAATATGTCGAAACAAGAATCTACCAAATGGGTACTCAAAAATGTAAAAATCACCTTCTAGGCCTGTCAATGGGACTAATTCACCATATATGGTGACTTAGTCCACCTAGGAATCTTGGAAATTTTGGGACAATATTTTGTAGCTTTGGGTCTGTACTTCCTTTCTTGACAGGTGTCTGGTTCAAATTCTGTAGAAAACAAGTTGAAAGAGGTCTTCAAGCTTAAATTAGATCTTTTTTGACTTTGATGACTTGACTATACCTTTTTGAAACCAAACTCTTTGAAAAATCTGCATACAAGACCTACAAACACACATACAAAGAGGGGGAAAAGGGTTAAGGGTTATAGAATAGGGGTTTACCTTGGTCAAACCCCGATTTGGTAATCAAAACCTAGATAATGAAATGAAATAAAGATAGAATGATGAATAAACAACATGCAATGTCATAAACTCACCAAACCCTTGATGTATAAATCTAAAGATATGCAATGAAGTACTCCAATGGATGACTTTATTATGCTTAGAGATTCTTAGAATGTTTGAGAATTGCTTAAATGATGAAATGGAAATTAGAAGATTGTAGGAGATGAAAAATGAAGAGAAAACCCTTTATTTATATACTTGATTTTACTAAATTTCCCAAAAATAACACATCACAGGCCAACCTCAAGGGTAAGAGAATAAAATCCTGCTAGAAAATTAAAATTATTTTGATTTTTGTGTCCAATGGGACTAAGTCGCCCTAGGTAGCGACTTGGTCCCACAGGAAAATTTTAATGGGTGTCAGGGATTAAAGTGTATTAAATGAGGTTTAATGGAAATATTCTAAAAAATACACTTAAGTATGGTTGGAAAGTGTACATTAAGGGATCATTTAAACATTATAAAAAAGTGTTGAATTAGTGAGGACAAGTCTAGAAAAGCGTGAGAGTTTGTTACAACTCCTTACAACACTTTGAAATAAGACTTGGTAAGTAATAAAAATGGGATATTTAAGTGAAATATAATGAAAGGACCATCCTAGAAAAGTGTGAAAGTGGGTTACAACACTTCACAACACTTTTACAAGACATCCTAGAAGTTTTAATGATTCTCAAAGGTCCAAGACCTAATGTGAATGTGTTGACCACATTACAACATTAAATCTAGGAAAATCAAGCCAAAGTCAACTAGGAGGGTTTGAACATGAGAAAAAGTAGAAGGGTTACTTTTTATGCATCCACAGTTATCCCCCACTTTAGTGAGAGGATGAACCTACTTCAAACTCACACTAATGTAGCGAAACATGCAATCAAGAGGGGTCCAAATGCACTGATGCTAACAAGATGAGACAACAACAATCAAGAGGGATGATCAAGCCCCCAGGATGAATATCTCATGGCAAACCAAACATAAAAACAAAGTAACACATATGAAAATGATGAAAATGAATGAAAGAGGGAAGTTGAATAAAGTCAGATCAAGCTTCGATCGTGTGTCTGGTACGTTGTGGATCAGATCTAGGTTGTTTGTCCAGAAAATAAAAGCATACTCACTTTGGGGCAATGAAACTCATGACTATCCTTTGGGTGAGAAGGCCCAAAAGGTGAGAAACATACACTCATGGATGGTATACACTCACACACATGTAGGTGGCTACAAGGAAAATTCATGCCTCATAATGGTCTTCCCGCTCAACCATAAAAAAATTATACCTCCTAATAACTTTAATAAGGCACCACAAAAGAAAATGTCATTTTGTGTTTCATGATACAAGAAAAGCTTCATATGCTTAGAACTCATGAACAAATGTGATGACACTACAAACATGCAAGCTATGTTATGCAAAGTGGCCATATAACAAATGAAAAATGCAACAAGCAAAATATGTTCAAAGGAGTCTTATTTAGTTCATGTGAGGTCTATAACTTAGGGAACATTGTGTCTAATGTCTCCAAGTGAGGACCAATCAAAGAATAGAAAACTCACTACTTAGGGGATGCAATGCCTCACATCAGGCCACTAAGAGGAATGCAATATGCTAAGATAGATCACGCTTATGAAGGACACTATACCCAATTTCATCCACAAAGTGACAAATACATCGTATGAAAAAAGAAGGTTGGACTAAGAACCAAGAAAAAGAAAAATGAATAATGAATAATGCCAATGTATGCCCCCACTTTAAAGGAATTGCTACACACTATTTTGTGAGCAATTAAATTAAAGTAGTGAATGAAAAATGAAAAAAGAAATAAGACATGAGCCAACTTGGAAAGCCCTATTCCAAGTCATATGTTTCTGAGTAAGGCTATGTCATGCAAAAGAAAAGGAAAAAGAAAAAGAAGGGGTTGCCCCCAAATGAAAATTCCAAACACGTGAGGGATCTATGCATTTGGGGTCAATATGTTTGTTGCTGCAATGTTTTGATTAAATAGCTCAAAACTGTCATCATTTGGGCAAATACACATAGAATTAGAAGAATGACACAAAGAGAGCGAAAACAAAAGAAAAAGAATCTGTTTTGGGTCAGCATGGAAGAGAAATAGAATGTCTCTATGCTTTGCATCATCCCCAAAAGGAAGCACAAGAAAAATGAAAACAAAAAGGTGAAAGAAAAAAAAATGAAAAAGCTTTTGGGTCAACATGAAAGAGACATTGCGGTCTCAATGCCTTGCATCATCCCCAAAAGGAAAAACACAAGAAAAAGATAAAAGGAAAGGAAAAGAAAAGGAAAAGGGTCATTTTAGGTCAACATGAAAGAGACATTTCAGTCTCAATGCCTTACGTCATCCCCGAAAGGAAAAGGAAAAACCAAAGGTGAAAAAGAAAATAGAAAGACCTTTTGGGTCAACATGGAAGAGACATAGGATGTCTCAATGCTTTGAGTCATCCCTGAAAGGAAAATTCAAAAAAAAAGCAATGTACGACATATAGAAGAATGAAGGTACAAACTAAAGAATGTCACAAAGATAGAGAACATCAAATGACACATTACAGGGGAACATGATACGCACATGCAAAAGGAAAAGAAAAAGAAAAGGAAAATGCAAAAGACTAGTAAGGAAAATGAAAGTAAGCCATCGAGCAAGTCATTCGCCTCTGAATCTCAATTGGTATAAGTGGAAGGTGAATAACGTAGTGAAGGGACAATGACAAATGTTTTATTAGTACAAGGCCAACAACTTCTTGCCTCCACGGAATGCAAGAAAATAATGAGCCGAGATAGATTATGGGAAAGGTCATGTAATGGTAAGAAGAGAATGTTCTACAACTATTACATGATAAGGGGTTTGGAAGTGGTGGTTTATGGATTTATGGGGTAGCAATTGTTGCCATCAAAATGATACTTGCTTAGTATTTCTTTCAATTGGTGACATTCATCACTTCTATGTCCAAGAATGTGATGATATGCACAATGTGGCATGCTAGTGTGTTTGGGATAGATTACCAACTTATTCATAGGTGGTAATAGGATGATTCCTTTGTTTAAAAGGATTTGCAATTTCCTTTCACATTCAGGGAGTCGTCGGAGAGGAAACTTGAGGTTTTGTAACTTGTAAGGCCTCTTACATTTATTAGATTCTCCAACCTCTCGAGAGGAGATTAGGGCAGAAGGTCCTAAGATGATTTTATTGTTGTCCTTTTTATCATTATGAGATGATGATTATTCTTTAGGAAGGACATTCAAATCAAGAGGGGAATCGAAGATCACTGTGCTATCATCACAAAGTCTCCAGTATTCTAAAGGAGCCTTGCTATCATGAGGAGGATCTTGATATCCTAACCCTGTTGTGTTTTCATCTTTTGGATTTTTTTCAAAAATTTGATGAATGTTATGTTCTATTGTTGTGTCACATCCTTGTTTTTTTAAGATGGTAAAACCTTTTCCATAAGTTTTTGGCTATGTGCAGGATCATGATGGGCCAAAAAATGGCAATATGATGGGTATGTATAGGGTATGTGGCTGACGAGTTTTTTTACCCAAAATTGATGAAATGAAAAGGATTTTTAAAGGATATTCTCAACTTTCCACCAATATAAAGTATGTTTTACTTTGAATTTAATAAATAATTATTATTCATTTTCTATTTGAATTATGACTAAAGTCCTGATTGATAGGCTGACTGAAAAACATCTATAGCTTTCAAATGGTATCACATTTTTTGAATCTAAAACATGCATCACATTCTATGCTTCACATACTATAGGATTAAAAATGAATTTCATGAAGTTTTTACCAAGTTAAGGTGGTCAGACATACGGGTTTTTATATTTTTTAAAAGTAGTAATAAAAAATTCATAATTAATTATTTGCTTGGAAAAAAATTACAAAAAAATATGCATCACATCTGAACATAAGTCCTCTACTTATATCTAAAATCTTATAAAAAAATATTATTATTTTATTGTGATTAGGGTGGTCAGACAGACACCTACTTCTTAGTTTTTCATTGAAATTTAAGTACTACTACATTGAAATTTCAAATTCTCACCAAATAGATTTTTTATTTTAAATAAACCTAGTAGTTTAGAAACTATATTCAATTTTCTATAGATTCTATTCTTACATATTTTTGAAATAATATAGATATAACTTATTCAAATTTTTACATCAAGTTGCCTAATTTTGATTTTTCTAAATTTTTCGCCACTTAAGGGCCTATTTTTTCCATGATGATCTTGCACATAACCTTCTTCAAAGTTGATTGGTGTGTTTTTAACGTTGTTATCATAGAATGGTTGAGGATTTGCTTGTTTAGAGGAACTAGTTCCACCTGTTGGAGGGAACTTAGGTCAATCAGTTATTTCAGGATGTAAGTAACCAAACATATTAGGAGGTGAGACTATAGGAAGGTCTTGTTGTTTCATGGATGGATAAAAGGATGCATTAGCTTCAAGGTTGTCAAGAAATTCACTTAAGAACTTATTCATGTTGTCATCATCTTCTCCAATGATGCCAACACCATAAGGAGGACATTCATGGGGAGTTGAAGCAACATGAGGAAGCTCAAGGTCATTAGGATCAATTCCAAAAGAATAGTTTGAAATGTCAACTAAAGATTTAAAGGACATCCAAATCTTATTAAAATAGAAATCCATGATGTAAATGTATGAAAGAAAACTAAATGGAATAAAACAACAAATCTGAAAATTGTGACAAAATGAAATAGCAGAAAACAAAGATGGAGAAAATGTGTAGGAAATGATAGAAATTACAGTGCAAAATGTGCAGAAGGACTAAGTTGCCCAGTGTGGCGAATTAGTCACAATGATGATTTTTTTGAGAATTTTCAAAAATTTAAAATGCAATTTGATGTTTTTCAGATGCATAGATGCAACTGCACTATGAAAGTGCATAATTTTATTGTTTTCCAATGAAATATGATGCAAAAATGAAAACTATATGAGCTTTTTACTAATACAATTTTTTTAAAACCCTAAGATGCAAATTAAACAATGCAAACCCTAGGGTGATCCCACAATAGTGGTTTACAATTTTTGACCAAACTAGACACTAAATTTTGTTTTAACTAAATCTTCACATTCATGCACCTATAGCGGCTAAACCTTGAAGAATTTGAAGATGATGAAAACAAGAGTCTCATCACATTTTGTCTATAGATTCTAAAAATATTTTTTTCACAAATTTTTGAATCAAATTGCACTTCTTTTTCCATCTCCCACGAAAACTAGTTTTTTTCAAAAAACAACATTTTTAAAAAGTGAGACACACTGTCTAACGCATAACTTTCTTTCCATGAAGGATAAAATTCTAATTCTTTCGAATTTAAATTTGTAACTCTGATATCTAGTGCTTCCACTTGGATAGACAATTTTTTATTGAATATTTTTTCTTTAATCAAGTTTTGAAGTCAAACCAATTACAATTCAGACACAACATGATTGTATAACGCATAATTTTTTTTGTATTTATTGAAATTCAATTTTATTTTTTTATTGGATCAAGGACTTCAATATCTGGCGCACTCATATTTTTCAAAAAAAATTTGATAATCTGCTATTTTTCCACATGTGCAAAACAAAGACCTTCATTTTCGATGAAAAACCTATGTTTAATAAAGCTAAAAAAATAAATACATAATAAAAGAAAAAAATATTAAAATTATATTCGTTGGATAGCTCATTCTGAAGAATACCTAATTCCAGTTGGGTTTGTGAAGATTCCTCCATTCTCATCTTCAACCCGAGCGAGCTGAAGTGCCAAAATTTAATTTTTTTTGTGTCTTAGGGGGGATGAGGAATAAGGGGGGTTCGAATGAACCCCTAATGGTTCGCTCAAACCCCTAGGGGTTTGTTTGAACCCTGGTTCATTTGAAACCCCCTTTTATAAGGGGTTTTGTTGGATTTTTGGTGGGAAAGTATTAAAAGGGTTCGCCCGAACCCAGGTTCTAGTGAACCCCTAATGGGTTCGGTCGAACCAATAGGTTCGTACGAACCCTTAAAATCAAGTTTTTTTGTCATGCATTTGTTTTTTTGTGAGTTTTCCTTCCTCACTTCAATTGTAAACCACTATTATGGCTTCACCCCCTAATGCAAAGTTAATGCAAGTTAAACCTAGAATGCACTTGAAATTAGAAGCAAAAATGTTCAAAAGTCGGGTTCACCAAAATGTGAAAAGAGATTTTGGCTTCCAAGGGTTTTCTTGCACCTCTAGGGTTTTTCACCTAAAAGGAGAAAGATGGGCCAAATGCAATGTACACATTTAAGATTAATGTATGAATAGATGCAATATGTCTAAATATGAAAATAAACTGGGAAAGAAAGATGATTATTAATGCTAAACCTAAGATATGCAAAGTGCTTGAAAACATAGTTATGTATGCAAAAACAACTAAGAATGCAAGTAAATAATGACAAAATTAAACAAGATTGGAGAGGTGCACCTAGAATTTGAAATTTGATGCAGAGAGGCTCTAGAATCCTACAGATTTGAGTGGAAATGTTGATTGGGACACTTGTGCCAAGCTGGGCGACTTAATCTAATTTCAGAGAAAATCCATCAAAACAGGAATTTGCCAAATGGGTACTCAAAAATGTAAAAATAACTTTTCAAGCCTGGTAATGGGACTAATTCGCCACAGATGGTGAATTAGTCCACCTAGGAATCTTAAGAATTTTGGGACAGGATTTTGTAGCTTTCAGTCTATACTTCCTTTCTTTACAGGTGTCTGATTTAGATTATGTAGAAAACAAGTTGAAAGAGGTCTCCAAGCTTCAATTAGGGCTTTGTTGACTTTGGTGACTTGGCTACACCTTTTTGACACTAAAATCTTTGACAAATCTACATACAAGACATACAAACACACATGCAAAGAGGGGAGAAAGGGTTAAGGGTTAGAGAATAGGGATTTGCCTTGGTCAAACCCCGATTTGGTAATCAAACCCTAGATAATGAAATGAAATAAAGATAGAATGATGAATAAACAACATGCAATGTCATAAACTCACCAAACCCTTGATGTAGAAATGTGAAGATATGCGATGAAGTACTCCAATGGATGACTTGATTATGCTTAGAGATGCTTAGAATGCTTGAGAATTGCTTGAATGATGAAATAGAAATTAGAAGATTTTAGGAGATGAAAAATTAGGAGAAAACCCTTTATTTATACTTGATTTTACTAAATTTCTCAAAAATAACACATCACAGGCCGACCTCAAGGGTAAGAGAATAAAATCCTATAAGAAAATTGAAATTATTTTGATTTGTATGTCTAGTAGGACTAAGTCACCCCAGGTGGCGACTTGGTCCCACTAGGGAAATTTTAATGGGTGTTGAGGATTGAAGTGTATTTAATGAGGTTTAATAGGAATATTCTAAAAATACACTTAAGTATTGTCGAAAAGTGTATTAAGGGGTCATTTAAACATAAGAAAGGGTTGAATTAGTGATGAGAAGTCTAGAAAAGCATGAGATTTTGTTACAACTCTTTTACAACACTTTGAAATAAGACTTGTTAAGTAATAAAAAAGGCCATATTTAAGTGAATTATAATGAAAGGGTCCTAGAAAAGTGTGAAAGTGGGTTACAATAGTTCACAACACTTTTACATGACATCCTAGAAGTCTTACTGATTTTCAAGGGTCCAAGACTTAATGTGAATGTGTTGACCACATTACAACATTAAATCTAGGAAAAATCAAGCCAAAGTCCACTAGAAGGGCTTGAACATGAGAAAAAGTAGAAGGGTTACTTTTTCTATGTCCACAGATATATACAAACATACATAATACAAACATATAGACAAACATACATACATAAAAACATGCATGTGAAATCACATAATGTGAGTGCATTATAACACACTCACGTTATGTCAAAGTCGTGGCATAATGCAAGTGTGTTATAACTCATTCACGTTATGTCAAAGTCGTGACATAATGTCGGCGTGTTTTAACACGCTCGCGTTATGTCAAAGTTGTGACATAATACAAGTGTGTTGTAACATGCTCACATTTTAGCATACTTTGAGAATTCCCAACTATTTTTCTTGGATTTTCTTTATATTTCCAACCTAAAGGCTTGGAGTACTTTCCAACGCCCAAAAATGTGTTTTTGCATATTCTACAAAAAATTAGATAATCTCATTTGTTCTCCACTTCAAGTTTGCACGTGTTTCAAGGTTGAGTAAAACAAAAACTTGGGTAATGCTAAGCTCTCTCTTAGCTATCTAATGATGTAATTTTTTTCACATTTTGACTATGTTAAGTCTTTCATCTTCAATTTCTTTTGTTAGTGTATCCATTTTTTGTCAAAAACCAATGTTCGGTATTTTTTTACTTTATTTTTCAATGTTCATTGAAATTTCAAATAAATTACATTGTTATAAACTAGACTCCATTCTACACATATTTAAAAAAATTAAGGGGGAGCATGGTCAAATTTCTATTTTTCAAGATGTGTCCACTTTGAAAATTAGTAAAAAATCATATATTCATTAAAAATTTATCAAAAAAATTGGGGATAAACTACATGCTGTTAGCTAAGTTCTACATATGTGTTTCTAATCTTGAGATCTCACATTTATCATCTTGAGTCAATCTTGTGATGTGTGCAAGTGATCCCACATGACACATAATTGAACCCAAATATTTGTTTTTTTAACTTTAATTGTTGATTGTTACTCTTTCTTACTAGTTGTTGGGAGTTCTGACTTGGAACACGTTTATTTAAATATTTTTTATGCTTTTGTATTTAAATACATTCATTTAAGCATTTAAACACATCCAAGAATTTAAAAAATCACTTTGAGAAGTAATCATTTATAGGAACATTTTGTTTTGGAGCACTAAAAGGGATCAACATTTACATCATAATCATTTTAGGAAACTACATGCTTAACCCTATTTTTTCCATCACTAACCAAAGGTCATAAAGTGAGAAAATAAGGGGGTTGATGAAGGAGAATGTAAAACATCACAATCTAGCAATTTCCCATAGGTATAAATTAAATAATGCCACTAGTTCAAGATTGTGGAGACATAGGTGAACTAGGTTGCAAAATTACATTGTATGATAGATAAATCCTATAAGATACATATCATAATCACACAGTAGAACAATTATGTATAATGTAGATTCAATCTTGTACAACATAGATCTGACCTACATAAAATTCCAAATTTAATGATAAATTTCTCAAACAACAAATATATCAAATATATCAAGAATATATATTATCTAAACGATTAAATTCTACATAGCATTAAAATTATTCTTCATCAATTATCAAAAAATAAATATCTAATCTTTTTTATTTAATTTTAAATATTTAATTTATTAAAATTATGTAATTTACCTATTTATTAATTTTAACCAAAAGATTTATTTTTTAAACTTTACAAAATGTTAATTTCCTAGGTAGTAGAGAAGCTCAAAAGAAATTTCCAACCAGTCCCCCGTTTTGTTCTTCACTTAAATATACATTTAAATGTCCTTCAAAGTTTTACTGCTTGATAAATAATTTTAAAAATAAATTATACTGCAGTTCGGTGTCCCAGCAATCAAATGCTTTTCTCATGTGACATCAGGAAAACATGTTAATAGATTATGTGGTTGTTGGTCAATTTTATACTCTCTGGGCGAAAATGTGTCTTTAGCTTTGTTGCAATTCATCCTCATGTTCAACGCCACTCCTGCAGAAAAGAGAATGAATTAAATATTTTGATACAGACCCAGTGCCATAATTGTTAATTTGATGGAAGAAAGGAGGTGAAAAAATAAAACAAAATGAATTCCATTCAGAAATTCTTGCCTTTTGCAGTGATGATCTCACTGGAATGTCTGGATGTGGGACTGACAACATTGAGCAAAGCTGCTTTCTCCAGAGGAATGAACCATTTTGTATTTGTAGTCTACAGCAATGCCTTAGCTGCAATCATATTATGCCCAATTGCATTCTTCGTTGACAGGTACACACAATTGATCTCTACCCATTTACGCAAACCACAGCAATGCGTTAGCTGCAAAACTACTATACCCAGTTGCAATTTCTATCCACAGGTAGATTCAATTGAACTCTACTTATTTGCGTTAACCATGGCGAAATTGTAAACTATTTCTGCAGGTATTTGCTCCTGTATGTCCATGTATTGGGTTAGATTACTTAGCTTTATGGGAAAGTTATTCAAAACCATCTGTGGACCAAATTATATTTCATTATCAACTCTTACTGTGTAATTTGTCGTTGGTGTGCTTTGGGTTATCAGTTTATGGCATGCTTGAGAATGAATAAATTCAAGGTTTTTGTCTATGTAAGCTCTGTAACTAGCACAAGCATTAAGAGATCAAATATTCCCTGTAAAGACAATGAATTGAGCGCATGAATCAATTGATATCATCCCTGCTTTGTTGAGTGTAATTATTTAGGTTCTCCTTAATCTATCTATATTTGATATTTCTTCTTCTTCTGGGTGTGAATTTCTTTGTACTGTCATTCCACTGGAATGTTTGTGAGTTCTTCTAAAAACTTAATGTGTATTCATTATTATGTGGCTGGTTTTCCATGCCGTCTGTTATCTCAATTCCTTTGACAATTCATGCCAGTGAAATAGCACAGTTCTGTAATACACACAAACTATTATGCAACTATTTGTAGTCGTGATTGCTTGTATACTGATTTCAGATGGTGGGTTGGATTGCAGGGGAAAACGGCCACCTCTCACGCGCTCTATGCTGGGTAGATTTTTTTTGCTTGCTTTATGTGGGTAAGTTTGCCTTCATTCCAAGGTTTATGGAGTTATTTGTATTTGATTCCATTACACGAATGTTTACCTCTACGCTCCACTTACACACAACAGCTCCAATTGGCAAGAAAACTCTCTAAAATTCCGAGCTGGTGCTGCAAACTTTAGCCATACCCTCTCTTGCAGCCTGACAATTTGTGAAAAAATGGTCCCGTCGCTTTTATGGTGAAGATTCGGTTTATTCCTCTGTGGCTGTTAAATTGGAATTTGCCTGGTAATGGTAATGGCCAGTTGTATAAGAAAAGCATTTTATTTGCTAAAAAGAACACCTAAGTGGATATAGAAAACCCTCTTGCTAGATAGCCAATGAGCCATAGTTGTTGCAAGCACTGGGGTGATCCCTAATTTTCAACTAGAATCAGGTGTAATTCCTGGGTCGTTGAGATCACTGCCTCTGGTAGAAGGGTCACTATCCTACCTGGACAAGTCTCTGAAAGGATCTCAAACTTGGGCATCTAAATCACCTCGTGGTCCCATGGATGGAGAGCTCCAAAATTACCCCTGCAGGTACTATAAAGAAGATTCAGAAAGTGTGTGCTGGAAAGTTCTAGCCCTGCCCTATGTCCCCCACTGAAACTTTGGGGTTTGAAAGATTAGACAATCACTTAATCCAAGATAAGATCCTTATTTTTCCTCTTGCACCTTTCTGTATCTTCCATGGGACTCGCCTTGTAGTGAAATTTGTAGCCTAATCGCCAACCATGAGATGCCTCCCTAAGCATGGGCAAACTTTCAGACATAGCGAGAAAATCTCGTCCTTCCAGTTCCTAGAGATCAGCCCACAACCATTGCCACAATACCAAGTTGACAATTATTTTTGTAGTGTACCTTGTTGAATTGATGATTTCCTTACGGGAAGAAGATCCAGCTTCCTTCCCCCTCATTTTGGGACATAGTCTCATTACTCAGTGAAAACAGACAAGCCAAACCCCAAAGAGTCAAGATCATCTTGCAACACTGCAGAATATGAGCAAAGCATGTAAAACCCAAGATTATATGTTATATATTTTTAAAATGACAAGCACCACCAAGTCGGAGCAAGCCCATTCATCTGGAATCCTCCATCAATGCATCAAAACAGATTTAGACCATGCCTATATTATCGGGCTGAAAATGGTTTTGCCAAATTATGATAACTTGAAATCTCTTAGAATAGTTTTTGCTGGATGCAAATAACACTCAAGGTGAGTGAAACAGCAGGAAAATGGAGAAAAACAGATGAAAGTAATGGAGAAACCAAAATGGAATTGGCTCCCAAATGTGTGCAAATTGACTTGGCATCGAATTAAGTGGTGTAATGTCATAGCAGCCATGAAAAGCTGGGAAACAAATGGAATTAAAGTTAAAATCTGCAAAATTGAATCATGCTCTTATCACTGGATTCACTACCAGTCATTGAGAAGGTCAGTATAATTACACCGTAAATCGTAAGACTAGGTCAGAATGAATTGAATACAAGTATCAACCCCAGTTTGTTCTTTTTGCCATTCTGGTATGGATTACAAGTAAATAGACAGAAGTATGTACATGCTGATAATGGTTTGTGAAAAACACAGTCCAATCCGACCACACAGTAGGAAGATGTGTAATTTGCCTTTTCAGTCACCAAAACAGAAAGGGTAAAATCTAGTTGATGGGAGAAGAAGGGAATGAAAAAACTGATATCTTCAAATTCCTTTGTGGGTTTGGAGTGTTCTATGGTGTTTCAAAACATGAGAAATCTGGTCTAGAAGAAAATATGACTGAAGGTTGTGTAAGCACCGATTATCTATGTAAGAATATGGTGACCAAAGGGTCCAAGTTTCAAGAATATACTTTTCCTGCTTAAGAGGATCAATCCCATGCATTGCCTCTGCTTTGGAAGTATCAAGCATGAGTTAATTGTTTAAAATGTTTGGTTGTGTGTCCTTGAAATTAAATACTTGTACCAAATGAGGAATATTAGAATATATGGTCATAGGCCAACAAGCACTATGGCAGTGACTATTCGGTCTATAATAACAAGAATAGATCTTAATCTCTGATGAGATTCAGCTTGTTGCTCTGCCCATACTCTAACAGAGAAGAGAGCTCATTACCTATTTTGATCCACAATATTTAATTTGATTGAAGGAGAGAGGTCTGAAAAGAAAAGAAAATGAATTGAATTTACAAATTTCTCCCTTTTCGAATGCTAAACTCATAGGAGAGTTTTGATGTGTGACTGGCATTTTGTATTTGTAGTCTACAGCATTGTTATGGCTGCAACGCTTATCATGCCCAGTTGCATTGTCATTTATCACCTTCCGAATTTGCACGGAGCAATTTTCTTGGGTTTCAGTTTGTTATAGGTACCTTGAGGATACCTCTCTTTGCGCAAATGTGCGATGACCATTTCCCCTTCTTGGAAGATTTGTTTTCTCCTATGCATATCAACAGTTTTTATATAGTGTTCATTCATGGTTTGCAACTTGTGCCTAACTTGTTGACCTATCTCTTGAATGTTTTCTACAAAATTTGTAGCATCTTGGCTGATTTGTGGGTTTATGGGTAGATCCATTAAATCCACAATTCCTTTAGGATTTGAGCCATACACAATTTGAAAGCAGGCTTACCAATAGATCTGTTTATGTTGGAGTTATAGGTGAATTCAGCTTGAGATAGATTTGAATCCCATTGTCTCGGGTTGTCACCAATCAAGCACCTCAATAGATTGCCCAAGATCCTATTTGCGACCTCTGTTTGACCATTGGTTTGGGGGTGGTACGCTGAACTGTATTGCAATCTGCTGTCCAACTTCTTCCACAAGGTTCTCCAAAAGCGGCTTGAGAACTTTGTGTCCCTATCACTGGTTATGGATTTTGGATTACCATGTCACCGCACTATTTCCTTGAAGAACAAGTATGCTACTTGAATTGCATCACTGGTCTTCTTATAGGGTATGAAGTGGGCCATTTTAGAAAAACAATGAACCACTACAAACACTGAATCAAATCCTCTCTAGGTTTGTGGCAGCCCTAAGATAAAATCCATGGAAATATCAGTCCATGGTTCTGTTGGCACAGGTAGAGGCACATAGAGGCCTGTATTTTGTTGTCCTCCTTTTGCAATTTGGCACACCCTACAAGTAGCAACAAACCTATTCACATCTCTTCGCATATTTGGCCAAAAGAATTTCTCATGCACCAATTCAAAGGTCTTATCCCGTCCAAAGTGTCCACCTAGAACACTTGATCTCCCTTATTAGTTTTTTTCCCCTCGATCCAAAGGGAATACAAAGCTGAGGTCCCTTAAACAAATACGCATTTGCTAGCAAATAAAACTCACAAGAATGCATACTTTTCTGGTCTTGGCTACTTAGGATTGCATAATTTTTTCCAAAATATGGATCTGCTACATATTCATATTTCATTTCATCAAAGCCAACAAGTGCATTGCTCATTAAAACCAACAAATGACGCCTTCTACTTAGAGCATCAGCCACCACATTAGATGTACCACTCCTATGTTGCCTAACAAAGGTATAAACCTGCACAAATGAAGCTCACTTTGCATGTTTGTGGGACAGC
>VDFB02034849.1:0-40777 GCA_007258455.2 Sequoia sempervirens
TCTCACCAATATATGTGGGTATCCAATCGTTGCATCCACCTAGTGTATAAGAACAAAGACTTGGTACATAAACCACTTAAAATGAAAGAAAAGAAACATAAACCATAACATAACACCCCCATAATGATAATAGGAAGAAATATGGAAATACATGTATGAAACTATTTTTAAAAAATGAAATAGGGCAATGAAGAAAGAGTGTAAAAGATCAAAAAGGACCAAACAAGAATCCCCAATAAAAAAGTACTTACAACTAAGCAAAATATTTACAAATAAAATACACACAAATATGAAAGGTGTAATTAAAAAAAAAAAACCCTCCCATGACACTTTTAAATCAATGTGAGTATAATATACATTCCAAACAACCCACCCAAAATATATTTGAAGCACTTCAAATTGATCCCCTATGTATAGTGACTAAGTACTTATACTTAATGCATTAAAACACTATTTTTTATAGTTAAACATAGCTATTATATTAAAAAATATAAATCAAAGATAAAAATAGAATAAAAGGATAATGCATCTATGAAGAGTGCAAGAAAATACTCACTAAAAAAAAAATCCCTTACACTAGCATGAAATACATAGAAATTTGACCCATTAAAAAAAAAATTGTGGGAAATGGAAAAGGAAAAATCATCATACTAGAGATGACGTCACAAATAATTTTCCCTATATCCTCATGTGTATCCATGTCATGTGTGAGTGGAAAAAAATGTAAGAAATTAATCATTAGTTGATTACACATCATCTAAGAAATTAATCATTAGTTGATTACACATCATCTTCACATAACCTTAGTAAAAATTATAAGATAAGTCATTCTTATTTATGTATGCTTAATACACATATTTTCTCATATTGAAAACTTTAATGTGTAAGGTATTATGATAATAATGTACTTCATAGTTCTCAAAGGATACATTGTGATAATATATAAAACGATCCATATGAGAGTGATCATGAACATCTAAAAATGTGGTCAACATGATGCATATGTGAGTCTGAGTTCTTCTAAGGAATGGGCACTAGAAGGTAAAATATGAGAAGCACTAGACAAGCATACTTTAAGACCAAAAGTGAAGTAGTTTATGCATGTCAAAGTGCAATGAATGAATTATAAGACCTCATAATTGAATTTTTTCTAATTATATTTATTAAGTACATATCATCACTATGCGTATGCTCATAATGTAAAATTAGAAATGAGTTGAAAGTGAAGATGCATCTTTATTATCATTTAAAAGTCATCACTCATTAGGTATATGATAATAGTATCTATAACATGTGACAATCTCTCATGAAATATTGAAATACCAATTTTATCGTATGAAGGAGAGGATAAATAATGCTCATCATCAAGCAAGTGTCACTAAGCTCCTCACTATAAAAAATCATTAATAGTCCACAAGACCGCTCAAATATATAGAGGGAGGACTATCATGAGTGGCATGAGGTACATATCATCATTATTAGGTCTAACAACATGCAATAAATAGTTAACTAAGATGAAGTATCATCGTCTCTAGATGCATCTCTATGATATCTCATGTGAGGAGTGTAATCATTGTGAATCACACAAAAAACAAAGTGAAGTTGATCTGGATCACTTTAGAGGTGTTGGCACAAGTAGAGATGGAAAATATCAAGAAATCATTTTTTTAGTATTTTCTACATTTTAGTAAATTGCATTTTTGGAGGCCTTCGGCGTGGAATTTGGGGTCAAGATCATTGTCGATCTTTTGAAATGGTTGCCAAAGGCTTTATTTTCAAGGGATTGAAATTAAAGCTCTTGGATCTCTATTTGAAGTAATAAAAATACAAATTTCATCCACAGGGCTAAAAGTTATGACCCCACCAAGTTGGAGTAGTCAATTATACATATTATTTGAAAAAATCTAATTTTGTTTGTTTTTCTCACACCTAACTATTCATTTTGGATTCTAGAGGGTGTGATGACTGTTCAAATTCTTGTAATTGTATATATTTTGTTGTAAATAAAATAAGAGAGACTTTTGAAGGCTCACAACTCATTGTCACAAGTTTTTTCCAATTTATCCAACTTCTACAATACTGCATGGACTCACACTAGGTGTTGTAATTTGAATTCCTTGTTCAAATTTAGATTAGAAGTATTTCCACATAAAAGGATACACAAGTATAAGCTCTAGGAGGAATGATAAGCTAGAAAAATATTGAACATGTATCTCTAAACATAGAGCACCCTATTTTTGATAAAAAAAAGTATATGATATCTCTAAATAATGAAGGGTTTGATGCACCAATTTATGTAAACATATTAAGATCTCTAAGATGTGTACGAAGAGTTGATTGGAATCCATTATAAAAGATTTAACAATGAAACATAAATAATTGAGTGGCACTTAAAATATGACAATCAACTAAGTCCAAATCCTAGGCAAAACATTAAACATGTAAAAAGTTAAAAAAGTTAAAAAATAATGATAAAAATTAGATCATGCACCTATTTGAAACTTATAAAATCAATAAATAGAGTCATGGAAGTTATAGGTTCAATAAAATGTATAGAAAAAAAGACCCTACAAATATATTTAACATGGTAACAAACAAATGAAGCAATTAAAGATATAAGTAACATACTTGATATATAACTTATGTAAATTTACTCAATTTGAATTCAAATGTGCACTAAAATAGAAATCAAATTATAGTTGCACAACTTGAAATTGATTGAATGTGAAATTTGATTGATGTGATGTTGTGATAAAAGGTTGTAATTTGATGTAGAACTAGCTTAATTTTTATAATATCATGATGAATGGGTCTTGAAGAGATAAGAATATAAGAAATAATTGCAATAGTGATCCTATATAGGGGCATGATCTCATCCAAATTTGCATGGTTTCATATTGAGTAGAATTAGATCTTTGACATATGTATAACATATTCATCTAAACCTGGGAATCTTATTTTAGACTGTAAGTCCACTATAAAATATAACCCCAGTCCTAGTGAACCCCCAGTGGATGGCCTCACAAACAACTATCCTTTCAAGTTTGATCTCCTTAATATCATTGACTCCTCAACCAAATCTAGGCCTTCTATTCTGGTGGTCCCTGAGGTTCTGTTTGTAGAGATGGTTTCTATTGACCCTGCATCAGTGTTGTGTGTGACTTCTCCCAGCAAAATTTTATTGGACAAGTCTTCTCCAATGCTACATTGTGTTTTGGAGGCCCTAGTGGCTCCATTGGTAGAGATGGTGAGTGTTCTATCCCCTAACCATGATTTGATTAAGGATGTAGAAGAGGGTGAAATTTTGAGCATGGTAGTTGATAGGGAAGCCTTTGGATCGAGACAGATAGATATTGTTGCCCTGTCACAAGGCCAATCCAATGAAGATGAGGGTTGGAAAACTCCAAAGAAGAAAGCTAAACAAAAGAAAGTAGATGTAGGGGGGTTCCAAACTTGGAAGACCCAACCAACGATAAATCAGAAATAGGGAGACACCCAAAGAGATTGCTATTATAAAACAAAGGACATTGGAAGTGTCCTCAAAGAAAGTGTCTAAATGAAAGTCCTATCCTAGAATGTGAGAGGGCTAAATAGCCCCCACAATCAATTGGCTCTGAAGAATTATGTGTGGGAACACAAGATAGATGTATTGATGTTACAAGAAATTCAAATGAAAAAAAAAAACTTTGAACACATAGCTAGGTACATTTGGTTGAATGCTCATTATTCCTGTAGTGATGTGGATGGGGCTTTGGGTGGTTTGTTTGTGATGTGGTATCCTAATAGGCTAACTGGTTCTAAAATATTCCAAAGCAGGAATAGTGTGGGAATCCATTTCTCTCACTCTAGTTTTTCTTGGTTTTTGATTAACATCTATGCCCCCAATATAAGGAATGCAGGGAAATCCCTTTGGAAGGATCTCACTGTTTGGATACAAAATAATAGAGGGGCTCACTGGTTGGTGGTAGGAGATCACTTCAACTCTCCTTTATACCCTTCAGAAAAGAGTGGGGGATTGACAAACTATTCTGATATTATGGATGACTTAGCTGATTTTTTAAGTAATATGGGGTTGGTGGACATTAACTTACATGGGTAGGAATTTACTTGGACTAATAGATGAATGGGGGATAGTCTAATCCAGGTCAAACTTGACAAATTCCTTTTCTCTCCTAATTGGACGACCTTACTTAACTCCAATCTATTGGCTTTGCCCCAGATTGTCTCAGACCATAACCCTCTTCTACTAGTCTTGAATGATCACTTTGTTGTTGGTCCTTTTCCCTTTCAGTTTGAGATCATGTGGAATTCCCACTTAGACTTTAGGAATAAAAATGTTGATCAGTGGAATATCCCTGTACATGGATCCCCCATGTTTAGGGTATTCCATAAAATCAAGTATATCAAAAACATAGTTGAAGGTTGGAACAAGAGGGTGTTTGGAGATGTTTTCCATTAGAAAAGAGTGATCTCTAATAATCTTAAGATGACACAAAAAAAGGATGGAGGAGGGAGATTTTAGTCTATAGACTTTCCAATAGGAAAGAGATGAATGCATGGAATGGGAAAAAGTCTTGAAAAAAGAGGAGATATTCTAGAAGCAAAAGTCTTGAGTTCAATGGCTGAAAGAGGGTGACCAAAAAACTTCTTTCGTGCTTTGGTCCTCAAGAATAGGAAAAGGAACCAGATAGAAAATTTGAAAGATGAGTTTGGAGGTGAAGTTACTACCCCTACCCAAATTGGTCTATTGGCCTCTAGTTATTTCCAACGTGCCTTATTTAAGCCTATTGTGGCCCTTAGTTCTCCATCTTACGAGGATAATGATAATATTCTTGGTGTTGTCACTCCAAAGGAAATCAAGATGGATGTGTTTAGTATGGGTGCCTACAAGGCTCTGGTACCTGATGCATACCCCCTGACTTTCTTTCGGGTATTTTGGGACATTGTTGGAGAGGAAATAATTCTTGCAGCTAAGGATTTTTTTAAGTCTGGAAAACTGCTCAAATAGCCGAATCACACCTTCCTAGCTCTCATCCCTAAAAATGATGACCTGCAAACCATGGCTGAATTTTGACCTATCAACCTATGTAATACCATTTATAAGATCTCCAAAATTCTGGTGAACTGCCTAAAACCTTTCCTAGAAAAAAATGATTAGTCCAAGCCAAAAGGCTATGTCTTGGGTTGTCATATCATGGATGCTGTTATAGCCACTCACAAAATTATGTACTCCATGGACAGATGTAACAGTGCTAGTATGGCTTTTAAGCTTGACATTTCAAAAGCTTATGACAAAGTCCTATGAAGTTTTCTACCTAAAGTTTTAGCTAAGATTGGATTTAATTAGAGTGTGATTAACCTCATTTTGGAATGCACTACAACTATGAAATATTTTGTTTTGGTTAATGGGGTTCCCATGGATTCTTTAATGTAAGGAGAGGTATAAGACAGGGTGATCCTTTATCCCCATAACTATTCATAATGGTTGTTGATGTTCTAAGTAGGAATGTTGCTAGAATGTTGTCAAAGGGCTCTATTAAGGGAGTTAAACCTGCCACCACCCTGGAATCGACTATCATACAATAGTTTTGCCTGATACCTATCAATAAAAGCTTGGGCTTGTGGAAGTGAGAACATGGAAAAACTCTTGTCAACCATGCCGCTTTGTTCAAAGCAAAGGTATAAATTACAATAAGAGTACGTTTATTTTTAATAACACCTGTTCCGCGCAGATAGAGGACCTGTTTTGTCAGTGAATGTGTCCTTCCTTGTGAACTCTGGTCTTCCTCTTTAACATAAAGAAGTCATCTCACCTTCTAGAATTCCACTTTGAGAGAGCTCAAAGGAAACCGGCCGCTGAAAGGCCCAATTTTAGTCAGCCGGGTAAGCTTCCAACTTCAGTTGCTTTCAAGGGATCCCTCAATTTATTTCCTATCTATATTCAAAATTCCTAGATACATAGTGGAAATTTTTTAAAAAATCCAAAGAAAATTCCTCTGGTCTGGTATAGAGGAGACAAAGAAGTTGGCTCTAATTAGTTGGGACAAGGTCTGCCTTCCTAAAACGGTGGGGGGCTAGGTATAAGGAAAATCCAACCTACCAATAAACAATTGCTTGCAAAGGTTGGATGACTAGTTAAGAAACACGAAGGACTAGTAGGCTTAGCAACATGAAGTACTCTAAGCAAATCCGCTTCCCTAATCGGGGTGGTCTCTAAAATGAACACCCCCAAAGGGTTCAATAATAGTTTGGAAGAAGTTATTTGCAAGATGAAAAATACACTGTCCCGAGATGGAAGCGGGGAAATGGTAGCAACATTAGTTTCTAGGAGGACTGATTGATTGAAATTCTTCTAATTTGACACTTGCACCCATCGGGGCCTCATGAATGCACTTTGAAAATGTTGGACTACTTTATGGTCTCTATGGTTCTAGAAGTGGAAATGTTGAATTGTGCCACTTTTCCCCTGCAGTAAAGGAAATTGGTTAGGGACCCTCATGTGACATCCTCTCAACTAGAATTCTTCTTGGTCTCAAATATGTGAGACAAAGCTATTGTTTGGAATGTAAGGCAACTTCCTAGAGTTAAGGGGTAATTGGTTAGACCCTCACAGATATCTCTCTCAACTAGAATTCTATTCCAACATGGAGATGCTTATTGGTTTTGATTGTATGGGCAAACTCCTTGTTAGTCAGCTTATAGTTTGTTGTCAACCAAGGAAATCAAACCAAATTATGTATTTGAAAACAAACATTTAACACCAAAAATGAACTTCTTTTGGTGGACAACTTGGACACACAACAAGATTCTAACTCAAGATAGTTTAAAAAAAAGGGGATTTCAAATCTCAAATAGATGTATGTTATGCAAGAATAATGAGGAGTCGGTTGGCCACCTGTTGCTCCACTGTCTGTTTGCTACTAATGTCTGGGATTTGGCTTTTGGTAAATTGGGGATTCATTAGACCATTTATGATGACATTAAGAGTTTATAGAAAGCTGGTTTGGCCCTTTTCATCATCCTCTCCCTAATGAAATTTGGCATCAAATTCCTCCCATCTTTTGCTGGTGTTTATGGAAAGAGAGAAACAATCAGATATTCAGAGATGTTGAAAAAAACCCTAAGGAGGTCTTTGGCATTGGGTTCAAACTTATATCTGAGAATGTCTCCTTATACGACTAGAAACCCTTAGATAAAGCTCCTACAATGTGGGAGATCAACATGGCAAGCTCATGGAACAAAAATTTGGAGATCAAATCCTTTGATAACTCTAAATCTCTGGCTAGAATTAACATGGTTTGGAAACTCTCAAAAATTGGTTGGCACAAACTTAACTCTGATGGGGCAGAAAAATGGAACCCAAGGGTGGCGAACATTGGAGGCATTATCATCGACTCCAAGGGAAATTTAGTGGCAGGGTATGTTGGTGGTATTGGAATACATACTTCTATGACAACAGAGGCTAGAGCGTTTCTTAAGGGCATTGAGATTGTTGTCACTCTTGGTATAAAAAAATTGCATATTGAAGGTGACTACAAGACGGTGATTGACTCTATTAATCATAGTATTTTTTATTGGTGGAGTATCAAAGATATACTCTTAGACATAAATTATTTGATTTCTAAACTAGAAAGGAAGAATCTGACTCACATATTTTGTGAGGGCAATTAGGTGGCAGATTCTCTGGCCAACCTTGGTTCTTTATGGATCCTATCCAAATGTTGGAGAATACTAGGGGTCCTCCCTATGAATATATAAGGATTTATCCTTGATGAACAAAAAAATATTACTGTTAATGATGGAAGCTAACTTTGTGGATTTGGGCAGGTACATGTGGCACCATACCTTTGGGTCTTTGATGATGTGGAACAAGCAGGATGACGTGGAGAGGAATAGGCAGGAAGTTGGGCGGTGTTTTGAAATGATGGTGATGAATGGTTGGGCTCTTCAAAATATTTATGGGTAGTCTTGTCAAAGTACTACAATGTAAATCATGTTTTGGTATGGTACAAAGTTATTCTATACTTTTACTAATAATTACCCGATCAAGGTTATCATGGCTTTTATCTTAAGTATGATGTACTTAAGAAAGATTTATTATGGCCCCGCGACCATAATTTTTAGAAATGTGTGTAAGGCCAAAGTTATTGCCAAAATTTTGGCTAATAATTACCCAAAGTTATTATGGCTCTTAACTTAAGCTTGATGTACTTAAGAAAGATTTATTATGGCCTCACAACCATAATTATCTTGGAAATGACCATCGACTCGTGTGAATATCTAGAAGCCTTAATTAGGCATGATTCTCCTTCTTGGTTTGGCGATGGCAATAAATGGGTGGTAAAGGTTACCCATTGCCATTTTGAAAATTTACTAACTCTGTTATCTTGGGTAAGTTTCATTGTTCGGTGTGAAGAGATGGGTGGCGACAAGGTTCAAACCAAGTCTGATTCCTATGATGAATTCTGCAAAGACCATATCGTTTGGCACATTTGCGTGAAGGGAGAAATTGTGCCTCTTATGGAGTGCCTAGTGAGTCACGATGAGAAGCTATTGACACAATTCGCTACTTCTTGGAGTGACAAGAGAGTAACTGTTGGCAGAATCTCTTTTGAAATTAACGAGGAAGTTATTGCCAAGGCAACGAACCTATCTTGCATTGGTCAGAAGCTTAAGAAGCACACTAAGGTGCAAGATTTAAAGAGCCTTAATTATTTCTTCCGAGAGAACGATAAGTGTGATAAGAAGCATACAAGATTAGAAAGGGAGTCACTACGAAAGCCATGGGATCAGGTTTTCTTAGCTATAATGAAGTATGTTACTTTAGAGGGGATAATTAAAGTCTACTATTATTTAACCATATTAGGCATAAGATGCTTATAAGTTTTCCTTTTTTTTTGCTTTCCTCCCTGGAAAGCTTGATTAAGGAAACCCTTGACTTTGCTGCTTTAAACCCTGATAAGCAGCCACCTTTACCATTACACCAAGGCATTATGCTTCAGATTTACCATTTTTATTTGGCCCTTTGCCCCCAAACCCTCTTCATTGTTTGTGTTGAAGAACAGGAACCATTCGACCACTCCCCATAAAAACATTCCCTTGCTACTTCAGTTGAACTAAAAAGGAAGAACCCCCTTGTGGACTATGAACCCAAACATGAGCCTAAATCCAAACCCCTTGCCAAAAAAAAGAAGGTGGGTGGGTTTAGCCCAGTCTAAGGTGAAGTTGGGCTTTGTGAGTTAAAAAAAATCCCCACTAGGAAGGAAAACAAACCAACAACCAAGACCAAGGGACAAAGGGACACCCTGTTTCATTTGGAGGTGTTGATCATAGACAACAAGGGAAGGAGCCTTGCAGACAAAGATTCTAAAGGTGATATTGTGGTGACAGCTAGTGTGGACATTGGGATGGAGCAAACCAGTGTTAGAAGGTCTCACAGGTTGGCTAAAAATAAGAAAGAGGTTCATATTAACCAAATATCTAACAACTCAGAGTAGACCTGCAACAATAAGGAGTGTAAGCAGGATACTGTTAAGGAAATGGAGGAGTTTTTCAAAGGCCCTAGTCACTTCCCAGAATTAAACAAAATGATTAATGAGGACTCTACCACTTAGTCTTTAGATCACATGGTTGGGGAAGAGGAGACGATTAAGGGGGCAAATGACAAGGATGAGGATTTTAACAAACTGTTGGCTGGGGTGGACAAACTTGAACAAAAGTTTACTTGGATGACACGCTTCATGATAAAATCATCCACAAGTCCACTGTCACTCTCTCTGAGGTACTTGAAGAGGAAGTGGAAAAGAAGATTGGGGGTGAGGGACCTAAATGGGTTGGTGATGATATCTTGAAACTTCTCATTGAGAAGTGGGAGGGATTAGCCAAGTAAGTGGGTGGGTCTGTGTTTTGGTTGGTTGGGTCTTTCCTCTGTTGTTGGTTTGTTGTGTCTAGGCTTAATGCTGTAACTTTGGACTTGGTCTCTTTTTTGCTCCCTGGGCTCCATGTGTAAAGGGTACTACACCTTGTAAATGCAACTTACTTTATCAAAACCATATTCAAGGCAAGGAAACAATTTGATAGTGTTAAGAAACACTAGGGATTTATTCTACAAGGGTTAAAGTTCAAGACTTACTCGTGTCTTGGTCAAAGTCTTAGTTAATGGTGATATACATATACTGATAGTGGAGTTAGATGTTGATGTAACTAGAGAAGTTAATGCAATAGAGTTCTAAAATGTTAGTGATAGATATGCGAGTCTATTATCTCAATAACTATTTTTTGTGATCCTTCAATTAATATATGATAATAAAAGGGTCTATATTATTCCTTTAAATACAAGCTTGAAAATGTAATTTGAATTTTTTTTATTCTAATTCATAAGCAACAATCAAGATTGGGATTGTCATCCTTGGCATGCTGGAGATTTAAAATTTATTTTGAAATAGAGGTCATGATGTGCTTATAATTTTATTTGGAGGACATGATTATAGGTGTGATCTAGTCTAAAATAGATAATATGATGGGAGTTGGGTTAGGTGAGTTTTAATTAGAGATGGATTGGGACTTGGGTTGGTGAGTGTTGCAAAAGAGCCCAATTCATAAGTGTGATATAGTCCAAGATAGACAATTTTATAAAAACTAAGATAGGTGAGTTTTGAATAGTGAGATGAGGCATAACATTGTGTTAAATTTGATCTTTAGTTAGTGGGTGCCCAAAAATGGTCCAACAATATACTATAACCATGCATGAAAAATACAAACACAAAGTGGCATAAATGGAAAAGAAAAATATATTAAAATATTTTACACTACAAACATCAATATTAACATTACATAAAATAAATAGTTAAATAAAAAAATCTTTCCATTTACCTTATTTATTATGCTGAGAATTCTTAGTGAGGAGCACTTCAACTAATATGTAGATTGATGGTTGAAATTAAAAGGAAAATTATAAAAAATATTTCAACATTTAAAAAAAAATATCATTTAGCTCTAGTCATAAATGATAGAAAACAAAAAATTCTTAACCTTGCATTTATTACATTTTAAAAATAATATTATTTATGAATTCATAATTGATTCATAACAAAATGTTGATATTATATTTATTATATTTTTCAAAATAATCTTATTTAAATAATCATAAATAATATCAAATAGATAAGAAATTGAGTTTGCATTTGTTATGATTTAGGTTAGGATTGAGAAGACTTGTCAAGAATTTGTTAATGTCTATTTCTTTATGGACTATAGAAAGGCCTTTAATTTTGTACCTAAGGACATACCATTTGATTATACGTGGTATCACTATCTTAAAGTAAGGTCCTATGTGGTTGCTCAATTTATTTTGTTTAACAAGCACTACTTAAAAAATTTAGGAGCTTTTTGTTGGAGCTTGCATTTTGGGGCTTTTTCATTTTTCATTTTTCATTTTTATTTTAAGTAGTTGTTAAATTATTTTTTAACCTTAAATATTATGTCAATAAGAGAACATTTTGGGCGTAGATGTAAAAAAGAATAGAAAAAAATGTGTCTAACCTTGTGACATATTTTATTATACAATGACTACATAATTTCAGCTCCTAATTTTCCATTACCTATTTTTAGTCCCTAAACTCTAATAACACCACCATTATAAAAGAAGATTCTAACTTTGTAAGAGAATTAGACTTCAATGTAAGTCAAACAAGGGCGCTTTCCTTCATTTGAGATCTACATAGATTAGGAGGATGGGTGTACCATATATTGCATCTTGATTGTTACTTTTTATTGATGATTTGGTTCTCTTTGTTACATTCTCCCAAGTAATTATAGAGATAACCAAAGCTATTATCTCTCAACTTAAAAGCTTCGTAATGGATATATCATCCTTTTTTTTTTGGCATATAGTTGTTTTCAATGTATTTATAGGGTATTCTATTAAGATGTATATCTTCGACACATTCAAAGCAACTATCAATGGGTCAAAATGTTTGGTCTAGCTTCTCTCAAAATCAGGGATGGGCTTTACACTAGAACATAAACAACGCGAAGGCATGGTATTGGAGGTTAGCAATGTCATCGACTATTATATGATCTCATCGAATATTCTTAATGCATTAATTCACCATACACGGATCCTAATGGAAGGTTCACTACATAAGCTATTCCAAAGGAAGTAAGGAATAAAATATCTAATGTTTAATATAGTGATTGTGAGCATTTTTATAACAAAATATGGCAAGAGATTTCTTGTTAAATCTACTACTCACAATCTTCCTACACATTCTACCTCATAACATATTTCATGATTGCTAACTTAATCATATTTTTTTATATAGTATGATAGGTATGGATATGTAACATTCCACTCTCCTCCATCTTTTTTTCTTTTTCTAATATATGTATCGTTACATCTCATGATTGCTAACTTAATCGTACTTTTTTATATAGTATGATAGATATGGATATGTACCATTCTACTCTGCTCCACCTCTTTTTGCTCTCTTAATATATGTATCATCCCATCTCATGATTGCTAACTTAATCATAATTTTTTATATAGTATGATAGGTATGGATATGTAACATTATGCTCCCCTCCACCTTCTTTTGCTCTCTTAATATTTGTAGGAGTCAAATGGTATGCTTTTTGTCACATATAAAATCAATTTGTGTCGCAATAAAATCTATCTATCCTTTTTTATCTTCCTTTTTGAGGGTCTTTGATGATATATTGTCACAAAATTGCTCTTTTGGTTCACGAAATTTATTTCTTGTTAAAATTGAACATTCACATGTTAGAAAAATCAATGTTATATTTCTAAGGAGAGCCATAAATTTAGGCCTATTAGAGGAGAGTATGTTGTAGATAAGTGTATTTTAATAGTCATTACAGTGATACACAATAATGAACCTTTTTTATTTTTATTCATTAATTGTAAAGTTAAGCATTAGTAGTTGTCATGTTTGTACTTAAACAATGGACAAAAAATATCTATTCTCACAAGTTATATTAAAGAAACAACCAATCATATGGGGACACATAAGATGATTAGTAATACATGCCTTGATGCACATGTTTTAGTCTCACTTTTTTTGGGGGTGTTTTTAGACAACTTGGTGAAGAAAGTAGTTGATGTGGTTACATCATTGATGCCCATAATCCCAAACAATAGCTTTAAGCTCTTAACTCGCCTATGAGTCAACATGCTGAAGTTTTCACAAAAAATGAACTTACCATTTAAAAGCTTAAGGGACATGGAGTTAAGGTGCACAACTATTGAGTCCTCTTCCCTAACACATGATCACATGCATTAATTTGTTTGCATCCTTTTTCTCGATCAATGTTTTTGCACATAGGAGTAGGCTTTTTCACATGTGTCATGGTTGATGCACATGTATAAATTTTGAATGTTTCAAACAATGTTCACAAAATATTGATTCAACCAAATTGTTTGACTATCCACGATGGTATACTTTTTGTTATAAATTTGATTTGTTTCTGATCAATTCGACCTTTTGATCAATTTTAAAAAGAGCACCTTTGCAAATATTTTTGTTCATAATAGTCAAGAACATTGTTATAGTTTTATATGCAAAATAATTTGTTGCTATTTGTTTATTTGAATTTTTAACACACTTTTAAGGAATTAGACTATGAGGAGCCAAAAAATAATTTAAAACTATCATTTTAACCATCAAAATAATACTAAAATATGTAAAACATCAAATTAATTACTTACAACATGACATGATATTTTAGAATTTAAGTATTTCTAGTGGGAAACTATCTAATAGTTTATTTTTAGTATTTAAGATCAAATTACATGATTTACTCTCTTGATGATGGATCACGAAGTGTGATTTAAAACTTTGTCAAAAATACTCGCATAATTTTCTACCAAAAACACTCAAATTCATTTACATGGATTGTGGAAATTTCATGTCTATTAATGCTATTTTAAGCCTTTTTTGGGTTGGTCAATAAGGGCTTACTACCTCCTTGACTTATAAGACATAAATGGGGGCTTGATCCTTAGGTACATATGGCACACACTTTTTGCTTGTTATTTGATGAGCTAAATGGGTTCTATAGAATGGTTCATGTTACCAATTTTTTGCTACAACTCAACTGGTGGAGCTGATTAAATACTGTTATATCTTAAGTGAAGTTACAGTTATTTTTGCGTTGTGCTTAAGTGTTGTTTGCACTTTGTTCATTATTCATCAAGTGACAGTTATGCATTGAGACGAGGAAATAGATTTTCAAGAATTGTTTATCATTTTACAATCAAATGGAGTACAGGATTGAGCATACAAACAACGAAGCATGATTGAATGATTTCATTTATTTCACAAAGTAATTCATATTTACAGAATTTTATTTGATTGTGAGAATTCAAATGATAGTACAAATTTGCATTGAGATGCATTTTTCTTTTCAAAATGAAAAGCATAAGATTGAAATCAAATATCCACACAAGCTGTGGATGTAACTGTTATAGTGCATCATAAGCATCACACTACATTATGGAAGATGCATAAAAGGAATAATCACATAAGTATAAACATAATCATCATTGCATGTTGATTGATGATTGTCACAGAAGTGGTGCACCATTTGTCTTCTTCGAGCTCCGTTGACCTGTAGGAAGGAAGAGAGGGATGTTAGAGCTCCGACTATGAATACACCTACATGAACCATCAACGATAATGTAGTATGTTATTGATCATACACTGAAACAATTAAGAGGTGCAAAAACATGAGCTGAAAGAGAGACATCAACATCATGATATATTGTTTTATGCTAACATCGTTTGTTTCTTTGTGCAGGTATAGGGAAAATCATGAAGCTGATTATCATTTGAAGACCCAGCATGTGGAGGAAAATAGGCTCCCACAAGGGTAGAGCTCGGCATGCTGCCCCTTATTCATTACAAGTGGGCTAAGAATGAGTTTGCAATCATCATGTTCATCAAAAAAGGAAATATACAACTAGAAGAGTAAAACATAATTCATCCATCAAGACATCAAACCAACTGTTCATTCATAGTAGTCAAAAATGTTTCTAAAAGCTACAGGTGGACAACTAATTTAAATCAATTTGATTAATTCAACTGAGTACATTCATCTAAAACATTGTTGTATGGTTTATATTCATCATGTTCATAATATTATGCAAAGTTCAACAGTGTTTATGCTCATGATAGTGATAGTGAATGGCATACATAATGCCTCAATGAAGAGAAATGTTACAAATTTTCATTTTAGAGGAGAGCAAGTGCATGGAACAATTTTTTTAAATGGAGCATAAAAATGCATGAAGAGTGCCAGGTAGAAGAGCATACTTTTAGAGGACAGTCAAGCATGGAGACATGTGAAAGAGTTTTAGATTTTAATTAGAATAAGGTGACAAGATCAATTTAGTGACTGCTATACTTGATAAAGGAAGGTGAATGATTCAATAAAACAACTAGTTTCATTATGGCTGAAAGTGTAAATGTTGCTTTAAGTAGAAGTTATGCATCACTGTTTTGAAAGGGAGACAATCAAATACACTGTTTTGGATTTTTGTTCAATCTTTTGATTGTTTAGTCATTCAAAGTATACTTTTCAAAAAATAATTGATAGATTACACAAAGATTTTTGTGTGAAAGGATGGTTCAAAACAACAAGGAAATGACACTTAAAAATGCAAGCAAGTACAAATATATAAAGGAGGTTTCTACTTAAATGCAAAATGTAATCAAAATGCACAATCTCAGTCAAAATATCTATATGAAGGCTTCAGTTAATATTCAATTTTCATCATGTTATGGTATACCCAAGTTGAGGAATAACACATATTTCTTCAAGATTCTTAATACTCACAGGAGTCTTCTACAGAAGGAGGCAGGGTTTATGTTTTCCTTCATTTTTCTGAAAACCCACATTGGGGTTTTGAATAAAAGTGCAGTATATTTGAAGTACAGGAAGTCCACATGAGAGTTTAAATTCAAGATACATTTTTCAGGGTCTCATAAATCCATGTGATGATTTTCAATAGTGATACAAAAGAAATGTGTTTTCTTCAAAATATTATATACTCACATGGATTTTCTACAGAAAGGACAAGTTGGAATATAACTGAAGATACATCTAGAAATGCATTTTCTTCACAAACAATAAATACCCATATGGTGAAAATTAAAAAAATAGAAAACCATGTTGGGTCGAGCCCAATTTTTATATGAGTAATCAAATGTATAATTTTTTCTTCATTTTTCTAAATACCCACACCGGGGTTTCAAATTTAAAGACATATTTAATACCATTTCCAAATTACCCATATGGAGATTTCTACAAATAAACAAAATAGGTGCTTCCTGTTATTTTCAAAGTCACCCATGAAAGGGTTTTATCAGAAACAACAGAAAGTAGAGAGAAAATCATCATGGGTCGAACCCAAAGTGCTTTCAAAGCTCATAGTATGTATGTACACAATACAGCCTGGAGGGAGCCCTTGGCTCACAAATCATCATGAAATCACAGAAGAGCTAACTCTTGTTATTTTTCTTTGAGTGAAAGCAACATGGAAAACAAAAGAAGACATAAAGGTTTACCATTTCATGCCCGTAGGAGAACACACAAGCTGCGACCGAGCTCACAAAGCAGGAGACAAAGAGTTGAGCTCTCATAGTGGATACCAAGGATAGTATCAAAGACAAAGCACATAAAATGAAATAGAGGCATCAAATAGTTGTCTCATGGCCGCAACCTGTGGGATTTTCATTTTACCATCAAAAGAGCTCAAAGAATGAACAGTCAGTGATTCTTACCCATGAAGCTGAGAGGAAACTCATTTTGTCCCTTGCAAAATCAAACCAAAACACCCAGTTCGAGCTCATGTATGGCAACCAAGGAGACACAATAAAACACAACAAGAATAGAGACAAGAAGTCAGGAGAGATACAAGTGTAGTCACGGCTTTAAGGCCAAGATCATTCAAAAATGAAGAGAGGAAGCCATGAAATGGCTTAAGGAAACATTACCACACATTCTGAAGGGAGATTCAACCCTAGGAGGTTCGAATGATGAGCTCTAAACTGTCAAACCCTAGCTCATGGCGGCGCTCACAATAGAGCCATTTTCTCCAAAAGTTATCTTTGCAAAATGATGCGAAAAGTAGGCATTCTTTGCATTTTGTTCATTAGGGTTTTGCTTTACCCTAATTCGACTTGGGGCTTATAAATTTCACATTAAAAATCAAATGATCTAAGATTAAGTGCAACATGTGGCCGATTTCACATGTTTAGGTCGAAGCCTTGTGAGGATGGTGAAGATATTTGCCTATGCCTTAGGTTGTGTGATTAAATTTTTGGCAATATGGGGGGCTATAGCTATACGACTTGAGATTTAATTATGCCTTAGTAAATGGAGAGAGGTTGAAGCCTATGTTTTTGATTGATTTTGGAGAAAATCAATTAAAATAAGAATGATATAATTAGTTTTGCCTTGGAGATGAACTTTCATATTTAGGGATATTTTATTTTCAATTGATTTGTGAGAAAATCAATTAAGATATTGATAAGAGAGATGTCTTGTAATCTTTATGATTTTTTTGAGAAAAATCAAGCATTGTAAATGGAGATATAAGTTGTAATTTTGCAAAAGATTTTCAAAAAATCTTTAATTGCAAAAATAAATCTAATTGAGAGAATATAAAATCTGCATATTATGTCAAGTAAGGATAAAGCAGATGGTTTTATCTCTTTGTTATTTTTAGCAGATTGGGGTTGAGTTTTTTTTCTTGGGTTGGATTTGAGTTTCCTCTTGGAGAGATAGGTTGTTTTATTTGCTTTTAAAATAAATTTAGCCTATTTTCAAGAGTTGAACAGTATGAACATGGAAAAAGTGTGTTTTTTTTGCTTTTATGCAGACTTTTGAGACAACTTTGATACCTTTTCCTTGAGCTTTCTTTGTGAGCTCGGATTAGGGTTTGGAGGGTTATATCTTGAAGAAAACTTAGTTTTCTTTTCTCTCTCAGTTTAGATGACAATTTCTTGCTCTTAGCATTTTGGAGCTTGTAAGCTTATATTTTGTACTCAGTTTGACAGGTTCACTCTTTCAGTTTTAATAAAGCAACAGAGTTCTCCTTCCCACTTTTCTTGTCTCAGTTTTGTAATGGCAATTTGATGTCTTTGTGTTTCAAACTTGAATCCTTATATGTCTTGCTATTGTAAATCTTTGTTCAAAATAGATGGTTTCAGGTTGCATGTTGTATTTAGCTCTTTCAGATCTTCATGCAAATCACTGATGAAACACGTGCTAATGAGATTGTGAGGGCTACTGTGATAGAGAAAGTGTTATGAGTAATTAAGTCTGAATTTTCATAAGTCTGGTGAATCATCTGTTAGTCATAGGTTTTAATTTCAGTCATCTTTCTAACTCTTTCCCTTAGAAAATCACTTAGAATAGGATTCATCTTTCAGAGAACCAGCTCACTTTGGAGATTCTCTTTTCGCATAAATCACCCACATCTGAAAAGAGTTTCCATGTTTCAACAGATAGTCTGATTTTTGCAAATTTGACAAAGGGTGCATATATGATTGATAACAGTTCACAAGGCACATCACTTGCAATTTTTTTTTCAAATGAAGTAGCAAGCTAAGTGGACTTGATCTTAAAAGAAATTGTATAGTTAAGTGCACTTGAATTAGAGTAGTATAGGGATGAATGATCTCTTGGGAAGTATTTATGTTTCACCCCCTATGAACATCAACTAGATGCAACGAGTGCTAGGTGGACCATTCAAGCTCATGAGAGATGGGTTTGCGCAAATCACTACTCATGAAATATGGATCAATGAGTTTTCCTAAAAAACTAAATAGTTGAATCTTGATAAAACATCATAATGACATGAACGTGTTAAATTATTTTGTTGCTTTGCAATAAGCATTCAAATTGTTATGACATAAAATTTACTTCTAATTTTGTTTTGTTTCTTTATGATAATAATTATTACAATGATTTCCATTCAACAAATAGTTCATTTAATAATTTGCATACATTTTATATTATTTTTCATGTAATTAAATTTTTGACAATGAAAAAAACTATCTAGTTATCTCTCTAACAAGATTTTATTGAAACTTCAATATAATGTCCATTAAAGATATTAATCCAATTACTAATTTACATTTTGCACCACCCAACATCAACCATAACTCAAATTGGAAATACATTAGAGTCACACAAAACAACTCAAATTCGAGAACACATGATGAAAATGATGATTAGTTCAATAAGAGAAAAACAAATAAAATCTAATTACTAATTTATAGTCTATACTATCCAACATTAACCATAACTCAAATTGGAAGTAAATTAGATAAGTCAAAAACAATTTAAATTCGAGAAATGATGGTCCAATAAGAGAATAAATAACATGTTGGTTCAATAAGAGAATAAATAACATGCTAGAAAGAAAATGTGCTCTTTTGAGATATTGCACGAACATATTAGTGCCTACCATAGGAGTCACTTGCGTGTGGGAACCTTGCAAGTGAGAACCTTATTCTAGCGGCCACTAGTTTCATCATAAGCGAATAACTTTGACTCCCTGACGTTAAAATGTCAAAATCTTTGAATATAACAGTGATCTTGTGGTAGAGAAGCTTTCAGTCAAAGACCGAAACAGAGATTAGTTTTTCCATCAGTTATAATCTTTTGCGCGTTGCAGAGGAAGGATTTGCAGGGTTTTAATATTTTCTTTGTACCCTGTTTAGCTTATTGCAGTAAAATTCCAGGTTTGTCGTTGATGGGCTTGCATTGCACTGCATATTTTTTCTTCGTCCAATATGCCGGCTTTGTTTTTGTCTTTCTTGTCATATGTTTTTTGCTCGGAAAAACGCTGTATTTCATGTTTTGGAAAGGTTTTGTGTAGATCATATAAAATGCGGGGTTAAGATTGAGCATTTCCCGTGTTTAAACGCATGCAAGTTGTTCAATATTGTTTTTAAGGTGTTTTTGGGTTTTAGTGTGGTTTAAGAGGGATCAGAGTTTAGGCTTTAAATGATATTTGAAATCTGAGCTTATCTTCTTCTTCAGTTCGTTTGGTGGAAATACATTATGTTTGTGGTTTTAGAGCAAAAAATAGTGTGCATTTGGGGTATGTTTTCACAGCTGTTTGGTTTTTTCTTTGATGTTAACGTATTAGTTTTATTTAGGGTTTAGAAACACACAGGGGTGTTAGATCTCTTTGGCTCTTCTTTGACGAAAAATATTTTGTTTCTATCGTTTTTTATTTATATTTAACAGTTAAAATATTGATGATCATGTTATAACAGATTGATCAGTGGTGTTTGTTTTCATTTTGAGCACCATTGTTTGGTTCACAGAATATGTATTTCGAAGGAGTTGTGCAATATTTTGAGATTATGAATCTCTTTTTTCATTTGGTAAAATTTTCTTGACGGACAAACTTTCGGCTTAGTTGTTACCACGACCTTGTTATCTCTTGGGGATTTTAACCCGGGCCTCTGCTTTTCCCACTTGAGTTCATCCCATTTGGGTTTAGAGAATAAGATTATATTTTGGATGTCATCAATTTTTTTACCCTTGAGAGACTTCAGAATGAACTTTGTTTTCGTTTTTCATGCTTATTCTCCGTGCATTACATGATATTGTTCTATGGTGTTAGGATCTAAACATAACGGCGAAGAATTTTTCGTACGTTATCTATTTGAAGGGTAATCATCAAAGTTTGATAATTTTCTTTTGTGTGGCGTTTTTTAGGAAAAAGTGCTTCTGAAGCAGAATATTGAGTTTCGGTGGTACCTGAGCATTGACTTCACAAGGCAGAAGTTGAAATTTTCTAATCATATTTGCCGACATTTCAGGAGGCCTTACGCTGTGCGTTTACATTAAACCCTTTGCAAATAATCCCATATAGATTGAGACTTTAAGTTGTAGAATTTGTGACGAGAATATTAGCTCAAACTCTAGAATTACAACTATTGAGGTGACTGGAACAACATATTGGAAATCTCTCCACTAAAGACAGAATGGCTGGTATCTCAGCTGGTATTTGTCAGCAATCTTCTGTCATTTCAACTTCTGAACCTTCAAATCTGCCTAGTTGTCTTGTCAATGCTGGTCGAAGTGCTCATGTTAAAGTAAGGGGATTTCCTGTTTCCAAAGGGCAAGGTAATTTTCAAGATTTTTCCAAGAAAGGAGTAACAAATGCCCTTATCTTGAAAAATGAAAACCCTTTATGGGTTCATGTCAAGAGATTTGAAAGCTTTAGAAGTAAAACAAATTCCATTGAGTCTGGTATACATCATAAAATAGTTTCATTTGATAGAGGTGGGCACCATTGGGTTAAAAGAGCACAGCGTCACATGGTTAGATGTGAGATGAATTTTGATTCGAAATTTGTTGAGAATCCCGAGGTTGTCACTACTCCTACTGAAATGGCTGGAGGAGATCCTGGCCTACCTAAGTTAAGTATAGGAACTAATGGAGACATTAAGAATGTTCCAAACGCTGATGGCGGAGCAGGTGGAGACTATTTTGGAGGGGATGACAATGGGAACTTCAGAGGAGGAAGAGGTGGTGGAGGGGACAATGAGGGCAATCAGAATGGTAGTGATGATGAAAGTGAATATGGACCTATATTAAGTGTTGCAGAAGTGTTCAAAGAAGCCAAGTCTAGAGGTGCTGTTCTGCCATCTGACATGGCTGAAGCTGCTAAGTCTACAGGTTTACGCAAATTGCTTCTTTCTCGTTACCTGAATTTGCAAGTATGTATGAATGTCAAATTCATCCTTTGTGCTTTTCTTCTTGTGCTTATGTTATTTTCCCCCTATTACATGCATATGATGCTTTGTGTCCCTTTTCAATTTTATTTTGATTCCATTGTTTAGGAAGCTGTATGGCCCCTAGGGGCAGCCATCCGTGCAAGCTCTTATTTACGGAACCGCATGCTTGCAGACCCGAGTTTTCTATTTAAAATTTCCATAGAGGTCTAGCTCTACTCCTTAACAGGTTCTTTTTAGTTTATGCTGATGAACATTATAGGTGAACAATATTAATAATTTTTGTTTATAATACTATATGCATTTGATCATCTTTGCTCTGCTGTTCCATTTGGTATGCAGATATTGATTGATTCTTGCTGCGCAACATTTGCAGAAGTTCAGAAGAGAGGAAAGGACTTCTGGTCAGAATTTGAGCTTTATGTTGCCGATCTCCTTGTTGGCGTTGTTGTTGATGCTGTTTTAGTTTGTATGTTGGCACCATTTGTTCGCTTTGGGCAGCCCACTAGAGTAGCTGGGATGACTGGAATGCTAAACCACGCTATTGGAGCATTACCTAGCAGGTAAGTTCTTCATGATACAGTCTCCTCAAGTCAAATTTTCATTTAGTTTTGGGTTACATGAATTTAACAAGGACAAAAAACCAATATGTCCTCGGATATTGTTAGTGGATTTAGGTAAGATGTCATTCACTCAATTTTGTGGGGGCATACATTTCTTTTTCATATGGGTGCCATTGCGAGATTGCTGATGATTGCATTTGATCTTGTCTCCACAGTCCCACTTTTAAATTTTTTATTTACGACAACCAATATGAAAAAGATCCCTCTCTCGAGATAGAATGCTAGCCATGTGAAGAGCAAACTTCATTTCTAGAGAATGCAGATAATTGTGATGTCCCCAAAATTGTAACACTAAGATATAAAGCAATGAAATGCAAGTAAATAAATAATATACATATTAAAAATATTAGTCATTTAATATTATTATAATTATAATTATCATAAGATAATATAATTATCAAATATAGCAATATAAATATTAAATACAAAATAAGTATATACCATATCAATATAAAATGTATAAATATAAAACAATAAACATAAAGTAATAAATATAAAATAATACAAAACAAGTATATAATTACAAGCAGCGATTGTTAATAAGCCCAAAGGCAACGATAAAAGGTTATAAGCAGCAGCCATCATAGAGGATGTGATTAGTGAATAAAGACAGCAATTACTCAAAGGTTGTGAGGCAGCGATTACCTTTTCAAGGCAGCGATTAAGGATTAAAAGGAAGGGGCAGCGATTACATAATAAAGGGCAATAATTAATAATGAGCAGCATTTAATTTATGAAGAGGAGCGATCTCTCAGAAAAGGTAGCAACACTTTATGAAGGGTTATGTCTCTTAGGGGATATAAGGTATAAAATGAAGATCATTTCTTAAGGAGAAAGGGGAGGGGGATGAGAAATACATTTTTATATTAAGGCAACTAATATCTCATTATATAAATAAGGGATATTCATATATATATTCTGAGTTTGAAGGCAGATATCAAGAAGAGTAGGAATGAATAAGAAGATGGTGCAATCAGAAGTAAAGAATAATCTGTATTCAGAAATGCAATAGGGAACAAATGGGAAGTCAATCAAGGAATATAACAGAAAGGATTTATATCTGATTTAAAGAGCAGATATCAAGAAGAGGTAGGTGTGAATAAGAAGATGGTATAATGAGAGATATATGAAGACATAGGATAAATCAATAGTAAGGGAAGTAAGTTTAATATAATTATAATTACATATATACATAAATATATAAGTTCATATGATGCACTTAATAATATATATACGATTATGCAATAATGATGCTTGCAGCAATTATTGAGCCTTATAAATAATTATGATGCTTTAATATAAGTATGGATAATAGATTCTTATTTACTTGATTTACAGAATTGACCATAATGGCTCCTAGGACCAGAGGGCATTTACGCAGAAAGCCAACAGAGCCCACTTACGACACATGATGAGTGTTTTATCATTCACCAAACATCAGAATAAAAATGTCCAAAGACACTCTATCCTCTCTTGAAAAACCACCGCGTATGCTAAGATTGCGAAGAAGATCATATGGCGATTCCAAGGTTTCTTTAGTCGGGTCTCGACGTGTGGATAAGCTCAATGGTCGTTGTGATAATGCTGGTAATAAACAAGGGGACTTACGTAGAAAGTCTGCACAAGCTAGGGACTTAGGAAATTTATCTTTGTAGGTTCTCAATTAGGACTTTCAATTGTGGATCTCAAAAAATGGCAAAAAGAATAGGGTTCAGAGAATCTAGTCTAAGCCTAAGAAATCAAGAGACAGTAAGGACTTGGTGAAGCGAAATAAACCACATTTTGTTTCGCCTCCTGTTGGACAACATACGCAAAATGGGTGCAATCTTCAAAGGGGTTGTGAGAATGATATTCAAACCTTGGGTAAGGTTGAAGTTAGGCTTCCACACTTAGGAGCTCAGGCTAACTTTACGCATCGGATGAAAATCATCCATCCGAAGAAAGTATGAGCTACACTTCACCAATGAGTCGATACGATCAATCTTTCATTCAATTAACAACTTTTCAAAGCAAATTCTATTTAATCTAACTTTAATTCTAATCTATGGTGGAAGATAATATGCAACCTCGCTTACTATTCAACAATAAGAAGTGATTCAAGGCAAATCATGCTCAAGAGCTTTTATCATTCAAAATAGTCTCAATGCGACAATATACATAACAAGTCTCCACACATTACAAATGAGGGGGCGAGCTCAATTTATAGGCTCCCCAATTACAATTCAATGGCCAAGATTGATTTCAAATCAACGGCCGAGATTACAAAATAAAACCCTAATTAGGGTTTGCTACCCTTCGACCAATGAGAAAATTGTATTCGAGGACACTTGTCCTTTTTACCAAATATGAACCAATAGATAAAATAGAAAGTTGTTGCATGTTGATTTGGAATGATTTGATTGGTTGGAAGATGATGAGGCGCCACCTCAGCGTGCTGGATGCCTTCCTTGGTTGCTTCGTTTTTCTTCCACGCTTTTGCCTTAGAATATTTTCCCTGCCGATGACTCTATCTGTTGTGCTTGTTCCTTCCTAACTTTGATCTTGGATTCCTTTTTGAGACTTTGATTTCTTCTTAGCACCTATACGAGAATCTTTGGAAGTGCCGGAAGTCTCCTGGAGTAGATTAATGCGGATATCCTTTCAAGTGTCTAGAATTTGGAGAAAAGAATGCCTTTGTTATACCACAATGGAGAAGTGGAATTTCCTGCAGTGAGTATTTCTTAGACTTAGCCAATTTTGGCTGTTTGTAGCACCTTCATGTGGACCATTCAGCATTTAATAGGGTTTGGCCATCTCTATGCTGAAGCAGACTTTGCACATTGGATTTTTGCCTTCAATTCTGAATCTGGCTTGTGCTATGTAGGACAAATTCCATCCCTGGACAAGAATTTTATTCACTTCCTCTTTTTTTTCTGTCCAACACTTAGTGAATTCTTCTAGCCAATTTTCTCATCCTCTCCTTGGGCGGACTTCACATGAGCTCGAACGTTTTCTCTCTCGGCCTAAGTCGGACTTCAGGCCACTTTGGACAAACATCTCTAGAGATAAGTCGAACTTTCTCTAGTGTTTACCATCTTTTCTCTTAAATTGGGGCGAACTTTCTCAACACTTTGACATTTCTTTTCTTGGTCTAGGTCGGACTTTGCATCATGTTTGCCATTGTACTTGGCGGATCTTATGGATGTTCAAACATACTTTCTCCAAGCAAAGTCGAACTTTGTAAAGGTTTGGACATGCTGTGCTTGGGCAAAGTCAGACTTCTCATGCTTGTGCCATCTTTTTCCCTCACTCTATTTGGCTTGAAGCAGACTTGCCTCCATTCCATGCCTTTGCTTCTTCTTTGAAGATTCGCCTCGCGTCGTCATCCACCTGCAAGAAATAAAATAAACAAATTCAGATTTTCTCTCTCCTAAATTTTTACCACTCTCTCTCCTGAAGCCATGGTGAATTTAATTTTGCCCTTTGGATTTTATCTCTGGCCGGCACAAATTATTTTCCTCCAAAACATCTCTGGCAAACTTCATTTTGTCCAAGGCATTGAAAATAAATTATTAAAATATTAAAATATTTTAATTTATTCCAACCCGTTCGTCTTCGACCCATGGCTATTTCGATTTTCCTTCCATTTTTCTTGGCTAAGAGTGTATTTTCCAATTTTGTCCTTAATTTCGTCTAGCCAAACCAAAATTCAAGCCATTCCGTCAAATATTTCATTGCCAGATCCTCATTTTTCTTTGCCGAAGCGAGATTTTAAGCTTATTCTACCCTGCCAAAGTCAAATACTTCCTTGCTCGGTCGAATTTTTCTAAGCAAGATCCTTGTCCGAATGTCTTTGCCGGTTGAATTTTCCTGACGTCTGACATATTCTTCATCCTTTTGGTCAAGGACGACCCTTCCTTTCCCTTTACCTCGTGCATTTTTCTTTGGTCAAAGTTGGCAATTTCTCGACATTTTCTCCATACTTAGGCAAATTTTGCCTCTTTTCCTTCATCGAGTTGGGCACATTCCGTTTTATTCTTCGCCACATCCTGATATTCTTTAGCACGTGCCCTTTCAAGCTTGGCATTTGTCCTCTCGAAAGCGTCCGAATGTCTAGCCAACGTCTTCATTTTCCATCCATTAGCCTCTATACTTAGGCGAATTTTAGAGCTTTTCTTTGGATTTGGCCTTGACACTTAGCCAAAAATCATCATCCTATCATCTTGGGCGGACTTCCTTGGCATCTTGGACGAAGATCATGGATGTCTTTGGGTACTTTGCTAACCTTTCCAAGCATATGGCGGACTTTGTATGGTCTTTGGGATGAACATTTTTGAACGTCCCTCTTTTCTAGGGCGAATTTCTTTGGCATCTTAGCATTTGATCTCATCACTTTATCCTTTTGGAAAGGATTTTCCCTTTAAGCCTTCACTTCCTTAACCAATTTCAGAAATTTTCCCTTGAGAGGCATCAACACTTAGTAAATATTTTGATTTTCCCTTACTTTATATGCTTAGGCGGACTTTCCATGACCTTCAGCCAAGTCCCACCTTTTAAGGGCGGACTTCTCAAGCATTTTGGACATCCCTCTTTCATATGGCGGACTTTAGAACCTTTTTGGATGAGCCTTTTAGTGGATGGCGGACTTTAGGTAGTCTTAGGATATCCTTGTTGGTAGATGGCGGACTTCCAAGACCTTTTGGCACTTCTCTCAAGCACATGGCGGACTTCAAGAGATGCAAGGATATGCTTCTTGGAAAATGGCGGACTTCATGAGTTCTTGGCACTTGTCTTAATACTTTGTCCCTTGGAAATGTCATAATATTTGGCAGAAATTTCGATTTTCCATCTTTTTAGGCTTTTACACTTAGGCAAAATTTCGAAATTTTCATTGTTAGGCACCAAGACTTAGTGAAATTTTTGATTTTTTTGCTTCTCATGTGCCTAGGCGGACTTTCCAACCTCTTGGCATGTGCAAGGCGGACTTCAAGAGACTTTGGCATCATCCTTAGCGGACTTTGGAAGATCCTAGGATATGCAAGGATATGCAAGGCGGACTTTGGAAGATCCTAGGATGAGCACCTTTGCTGCTGGGCGGACTTTCCTTCCTCCTTGGACATCCTTGGCGGACTTTGGATGGGTCAAGGATATGCTTCCTGCTGCATTTGCTTGCCATCAGACTTCTTTCAAGGGCGGACTTGGCTGATGGTCTGGCCATTGGCTCATTTGACTTAGACATTTCCAAGGGCGGACTTGGCTGATGGTCTGGCCATTGCTCAGATTTTTGTGCCATTGATTGCTTGGCTGAAGCTTCACCATTGACTGTGAGCTGAAAGTCTTCCATACTTAGGCGAATATCTCAGTTTTCTCCATGAATAGATGTTCAGTTTTGCCCAGATTTCTCATGAATTTCCAGATTCTCCATGAATGTTCAGTCATTATCTCAGATTTCCGATGAGTTTCTCAGATTTTTCCATGAATTGCTTGGATTTCTTGACTGGTTCGTCAAATTTTCAACCATTTTAGTGCTCTTTACCAGATTTCTCTGTAATTTTCCAGAATTTCTCACCATTTTTTAACGAATTTTCCAGATTTTTCGAAAAATTTTCAAAATTTTCATTTCGATTTTCTGAGAGATCTATTGAGTTTTTTGAACTTCTGAGTGCGTTTTGGACTGGGACACTTCTAAATAGAAACTTTCCAAAATAGAAATTTTCCAAAATAACTTAACTTTCAAAAGAAATAGACCCTAAAAATAGGGGATCGAGAATTGCCCCAAAGAAGTGCAAAAAGTAGGTCCTAAAATAGGGATATGGTTGGTGAAGCGGCTTGATCGATCTTAAGCCTCCCGGACCTTTGCGTCTTTGATTCAAGCATGGATTCTTGACTTGGCTCAGATGACTCTCGGCAGATTGACTGACTTGGAACCCTCAAAATGATGACCTCATTGTAAAAAGACAAGTGACATGCAACTGCAACACCGAGGCAAAAAGCGAAAACAGGGGGTCCCCATTTGCAATGGGGCGATGTGTGAAATGGTCACAACATCTAGCGCCAACCTGAAAAAATGTTCCTGAACATTTCAAAGATAGAATTTACTTCAAACCCGGAATCTCAGATTAATTCTCACTAACTTACCCCTTGACAAAGAAGAGTACTCAAAAGGGAAGAGAAATCCTAAACCATATCAAGATATCTTATCCTTCAGTTATAAGTGTGTGCACATGGGTTTATTCATGTCTCTTAAGACCAACATGACTCTTTGGTTCCATGATGGCTTTCCAGTATATTTTTGGGTCTTAGCTCCAAAAGCATCCTTGGATAGAGCCTCGCTGCCAGCGAGCGTCCATAGCCCTGGCGAGGTTATCTGCTATAATCTCACGGAGATTGCTCTACTTCCGGCGATTTATTTCTTTTCTTGTGTTTTGATTTCTTTGGTACACCTGTAGAGATTTCCGCACACCCAAAAGCCAAGTGTTTTCTTTTTGATTTATTTCATTTTGATATTCTTTCTTTTTTCATATATTTCCACACTTTGGCCTGTAAGCAGTGAAGCTCACCTGGGTTTGAGCATTATAGTGGCGCTGAAGCAAGACTTTTGATTACTTTCTAGCCAACAACTTCACCTAGGAGACCATACTGACTCAGAGAACTCTTTAAGTGTGTAAAATGTGATAACTGCAAGACTCGGTGTCAGGACACAATAGATGATTTCCTTCCCAGTCAAGTACTATCCTCAACCTTAGGACACTTTAGAGACAATTAATCTAGGCTTCACAGATTTTCAACAAATATTAATCGAAGAAATGGACTGAACATGATTTAGCACAGACACTAGAGTTCTTAAGATACAACGCCTTTCACAAATGGGAGCCCCTTTATTGAAAGCAAAACAAAACGGGCAAGCAAACTAAACTAAGAAAGCAAAGCAACTAATCTAAAGCAAACAAAGCGGAAAGGAAACCTACTCTAAACGAAAACAAAAAAAAAATAAAAATTTAAGCGAGAAACAGTCAAAAGACCTAAGTATATACAACTCCTAGCATGATTTCTCAGGATGTGCAATAACAACAAAGTAGCAGTCATAGTGCGAAGTTTTGCAAACTTATCTTTAAACTCAGAAAAATATTCCTTCAATGGACAAATCTGAAACTCAAGCAAAACCTCAGGAAAGATTAGTAACTGGGGCAACTCATCTGGACCATGATCAATCCATAAACAAGTTATTTTTCCTGAATCTCCATAATCAAAATGATATTCCTTGTAGTCAACAGTAGGGAAAGATACAACCTGGTGGTCTTCATTTGCAGACATGACTTCTTGCTCGTCATCCATTACTTTATCAGGAGGTCGGAGTTGATGGTGAACCATACCACTTGCATCTGAAATATGCAGATCAACATCCCGATTCAAACTGGGTGGAGTGGGGTGGGAATTGGATTCAAAAGGGAATTTGGGAATTTGGAGTGTTTCATGCACTGGCTTCTTTTGAATTCCTAGCAATGGATCAAGCCCCAACCTGAATTGTTTTTCATTCTCTATCTCTGTCACAATTGCTTGCTTATCAAGTAGCCTTTCATTTGCTTCAATTTCATCAAGCAATTCCTCCATGACTGTGAATAGTGGATCAAGTGCCGATGCAAAATGTATTTCATATTCTGCTTCCATCCTGGTAGCCCATTGATCGTCAAACGTATCATCTTGCCTCAAGCCGCTTATCATCTCTTCCATCTTGCATGATTGAACTTCTTCATCAAGGATCATTCCTTCCTGAAGTGTATTGGAATCACTTCTTTCTTCATGTTCTCCTCCTCGGATGAATGAACGTTGGAAATTTCCCACACCATCTCTACTTTGAGCTAAGTCCTTCATTTCTGGTTCTTGATGATCTTCAATAACTTGCAATCTTACATATTCATTCACCTCAGTATGCTGACAGTTGCCTTGGGTGGTTCCTCTTGCTTGAATGTATTCCATTTCTTCTTTAATCTTTGCTCCAACGGCTTCTCGTTCCAGTGTGATATAGGAATAATCTTCATCTACTTGATCCCCAAGCTTGATCACATTATCCTGTTGTGACTTATTCTCCATGCTATTAGATGACATTGTGGTGTCTTCTTCATTTGGTGCTAAAAATACTCGCGTAACATATTCAATCCATCCTTTGTCCTTGAAACATCCATATGGTAGCTGTGGTAATCCGAGGTGACATCTGGCATAGTGGATAGCCTCTTCACATGATGCGCAAGTGAACTCTGGATGAGGTGCATTGTGAATCCGACACCAACGAGGGAGCATAACACCATTCAACTGAGCATTACGCAGCTTTATCTGAGTTTCGATTCTGAGTATATACCTTGTGAAGGCCTCATATACAACTTCTGGAATGCTATAATCATCAGGCTCTATATCCAACACTCCTGGCTTGGGAACATCCCAAAAGAAAATTTTTCCTTGGAGAACGAGCTCTACCCTTGACAAGAATGTCAAGCAATTCATTTCATCATGTTTGGTGGTTTCATGAATCCGGCATCTTCCTGACAAAGCAAACTTGGACAACTTCCTGGGGTATAGTTGTGCACTCAATTTTCTTTGGATCTGAGCAATATGGAATGGATGCCCATCCATTGAGAAATCTCCTTTTGGATTTTCCATTTCTGATTTTTTTACTTTTTTTGGATTTTTTGATATAAAAGAGATCTAACATATCTCTGATTTGGCGTTTCAAAGCTCATACTGGCTCCTTCCAGCTGAATTTCCTTACTTGTGAAAACAATCTAATGTTCGCCCTCCTTCTAGCGCCAATTCATGTTGATGAGTGTTTTATCATTCACCAAACATCAGAATAAAAATGTCCAAAGACACTCTATCCTCTCTTGAAAAACCACCGCGTAGGCGATTCCAAGGTTTCTTTAGTCGGGTCTCGACGTGTGGATAAGTTCAGTGGTCGTTGTGATTTGCTGGTAATGAACAAGGGGACTTACGTAAGAATAATCTTCACAAGTTCGGGACTTAGGAAATTTATCGTTGATGGCTCTTAGTTGGGACTTTCAATGGATCTAAAAAAAAATGGCAAAAAGAATAGGGTTTAGAGAGTCTAGTCTAAGCCTAAGAAATCAAGAGACAGTAACAACTTGATGAAGCGAAATAAACCACATTTTGTTTTGCCTCCTGTTGGACAACATACGCAAAAATGGGTGCAATCTTCAAAGGGGTTGTGAGAATGATATTCAAACCTTGGGTAAGGTTGAAGTTAGGCTTCCACACTTAGGAGCTCAGGCTAACTTTACGCATCGGATGAAAATCATCCATCCGAAGAAAGTATGAGCTACACTTCACCAATGAGTTGATACGATCAATCTTTCATTCAATTAACAACTTTTCAAAGCAAATTCTATCTAAGCTAACTCTAATTCTAATCTATGGTGGAAGATAATATGCAACCTCGCTTACTATTCAACAATAAGAAGTGATTCAAGGCAAATCATGCTCAAGAGCTTTTATCATTCAAAATAGTCTCAGTGCGACAATATACATAACAGGTCTCCACACATTACAAATGAGGGGGCGAGCTCAATTTATAGGCTCCCCAATTACAATTCAATGGCCAAGATTGATTTCAAATCAACGGCCGAGATTACAAAATAAAACCCTAATTAGGGTTTGCTACCCTTCGACCAATGAGAAAATTGTATTCGAGGACACTTGTCCTTTTTACCAAATATGAACCAATAGATAAAATAGAAAGTTGTTGCATGTTGATTTGGAATGATTTGATTGGTTGGAAGATGATGAGGCGCCACCTCAGCGTGCTGGATGCCTTCCTTGGTTGCTTCGTTTTTCTTCCACGCTTTTGCCTTAGAATATTTTCCTTGCCGATGACTCTGTCCGTTGTGCTTGTTCCTTCCTAGCTTTGACCTTGGATTCCTTTTGAGACTTTGATTTCTTCTTCGCACCTATACCGGAATCTTTGAAGTCTGGAAGTCTCCCCTTGGAGTAGGTGTCTGGATATCCTTTCAAGTGTCTAGAATTTGGAGAAGAATGCCTTTGTGCTTTCGCCACAATGGAGGAAATTGGAATTTCCTCTGTGAAGTATTTCCTAGACTTAGCCAAATTTTGGCTATTTTGTAACACCTTCATGTGGACCATTCAACATTTAGCCAAGGTTTTGGCCATCTCTATGCTCGAACGAACTTTGCCTATGGATTTTCCTTCAATTTTGAATTTGGCTTGTGCTATGTAGGACAAATTCCATCTCTGGACAAGGATTTTATCCACTTCCTCCTTCCTGTTTTCTGTCCAACACTTAGTGAATTCTTCTAGCCAATTTTCTCATCCTCTCCTTGGGCGGACTTCACATGAGCTCGAACGTTTTCTCTCTCGGCCTAAGTCGGACTTCAGGCCACTTTGGACAAACATCTCTAGAGATAAGTCGAACTTTCTCTAGTGTTTACCATCTTTTCTCTTAAATTGGGGCGAACTTTCTCAACACTTTGACATTTCTTTTCTTGGTCTAGGTCGGACTTTGCATCATGTTTGCCATTGTACTTGGCGGATCTTATGGATGTTCAGACATACTTTCTCCAAGCAAAGTCGGACTTTGTAAAGGTTTGGACATGCTGTGCTTGGGCAAAGTCAGACTTTCTCATGCTGGTGCCATCTTTTTCACTCCATTCCATGCCTTTGCTTCTCCTTTGAAGACTCGCCTCGCGTCGTCATCCACCTGCAAGAAATAAAATAAACAAATTCAGATTTTCTCTCTCCTGAATTTTTACCACTCTCTCTCCTGAAGTCACGATGAATTTAATTTTGCCCATCGGATTTTATCTCTGGCCGGCACAAATTATTTTCCTCCAAAACATCTCTGGCAAACTTCATTTCTGTCCAAGGCATTGAAAATAAATTATTAAAATATTAAAATATTTATTCCAACCCGTTCGTCTTCGACCCATGGCTATTTCGATTTCCTCTTCGTTTTTCTTGGCTAAGAGTGTATTTTCCAATTTTATCCTCAATTTCGTCTAGCCAAACCAAATCTTAAGCCATTCCGTCGAGAATTTCATTGCCAGATCCTCATTTTTCTTTGCCGAGGCGAGATTTTAAGCTCATTTTTCTCTGTCCAAGTCAAATATTTCCTTGCTCGGTCGAATTTTTCTAGGCAATATCCTTGTCCGAATGTCTTTGCCGGCTGAATTTTCCTGACGTCTGACATATTCTTCATCCCTTTGGTCAAGGACGATCCTTCCTTTCCCTTTACCTCGTGCATTTTTCTTGGGTCAAAGTTGACAATTTCTTCGCATTTTCCATACTTAGGCAAATTTTGCCTCTTTTTCCCTCATCGTGTTGGGCACATTCCGTTTTATTCTTTGCCATATCCTGATATTCTTTAGCACATGTCCTTTCAAACTTGGCATTTGTCCTCTCGAAAGTGTCCGGATGTCTAGCCAACATCTTCATTTTTCACTTCCTAGCCTCTTAGGCGAATTCTCGAAATTTTCTTTGGATTTGGCCTTGACACTTAGCCAAAAATCTTACCATCTTATCATCTTGGGCGGACTTCCTTGACATCTTGGACGAACGTCATGGATGTCTTTGCTATTTTACCAACTTCTTCCAAGTGCATGGTGGACTTTGTATGGTCTTTGGGATGAACATTTTTGAACGTCCCTCTTTTCTAGGGCGAATTTCTTTGGCATCTTAGCATTTGATCTCATCACTTTATCCTTTTGGAAAGGATTTTCCACCCTTTTAAGCCTTCATACTTAACCAATTTCGAAATTTTCCCTTGGTAGGCATCAACACTTAGTAAAATTTCAATTTTTCTTACTTCATAAGTCTAGGCGGACTTTATTTGACTTTCAGCCAAGTCCCACCTTTTAAGGGCGGACTTCTCAAGCATTTTGGACGTCCTTCTTTCATATGGCGGACTTTAGAACCTTTTTGGATGAGCCTTTTAGTGGATGGCGGACTTTAGGTAGTCTTAGGATATCCTTGTTGGTAGATGGCGGACTTCCAAGACCTTTTGGCACTTCTCTCAAGCACATGGCGGACTTCAAGAGATGCAAGGATATGCTTCTTGGAAAATGGCGGACTTCATGAGTTCTTGGCACTTGTCTAAACCTTCTACCTCTTGGAAATGTCATAATGTTTAGCCAAAGTTCAATTTTCCACCCTTTTAGGCCCCCATACTTAGCAGATTTTCGAAATTCTCTTTGCTGGGCCTCAACACTTAGTAAAATTTTTGATTTTTCTTCATTTTACATGCCTAGGCGGACTTTCCAAGCCTTTTGGACATGTCTCTTATGCTGGGCGGACTTTAGAGGGGTCAAGGATATGCAAGGCGGACTTTGGAAGTGTCAAGGATATGCAAGGATATGCAAGGCGGACCTTGGAAGTGTCAAGGATATGCAAGGCGGACCTTGGAAGATCCTAGGATAAGCATCTTGAGTGCTGGGCGGACTTTCCTTCCTCCTTGGACATCCTTGGCGGACTTTGGAAGTTCCTTGACATTGCCTCTTGCTGCATTTGCTTGCCATCAGACTTCTTTCAAGGGCGGACTTGGCTGATGGTCTGGCCATTGGCTCATTTGACTTAGACATTTCCAAGGGCGGACTTCATTACTTTGTTGGCCATTGCTCAGATTTTTTTGCCATTGATTGCTTGGCTGAAGCTTCACCATTGACTGTGAGCTGAAAGTCTTCCATACTTAGGCGAATATCTCAGTTTTCTCCATGAATAGATGTTCAGTTTTGCCCAGATTTCTCATGAATTTCCAGATTCTCCATGAATGTTCAGTCATTATCTCAGATTTCCGATGAGTTTCTCAGATTTTTCCATGAATTGCTTGGATTTCTTGACTGATTCGTCAAATTTTCAACCATTTTTAGTGCTCTTTACCAGATTTCTCTGTAATTTTCCAGAATTTCTCACCATTTTTGAACGAATTTTCCAGATTTTTCGAAAAAATTTCAAAATTTTCATTTCGATTTTCTGAGAGATCTATTGAGTTTTTTGAACTTCTGAGTGCGTTTTCAGAACTCGGGACACTTCTAAAAATAGAAACTTTCCAAAAATAGAAATTTTCCAAAAATAGCAACTTTCCAAAAATAGACCCTAAAAAATAGGGATCCCAGAATTGCCCAAAAGTGCCAAAAAGTAGGTCCTAAAAAATAGGGGGCCCGGGGTGAGAAACCCTAAAAATTTGGAAGTGTCGGATTTGACTGAAACGACAGTCGATCTTCGCCTCCCAGGCCTTCTAAGCACGATGGTGACGTTTACGCGCTGATTCAAGCATGGATTCTTGACTTGGCTCAGATGACTCTCGGCAGACTGACTGACTTGGAACCCTCAAAATGATGACCTCATTGTAAAAAGACAAGTGACATGTAGTTGCAACAGGGGCGGAAAGGTTGGAAAAAAGACAGGTGATGTGTGAAAATGGTCTAACCGACCCTCGCCCAATTCCACAAGATGGCAAGTGTCTTTAGGGGGTTCAAACATTGATGGGGAAAGCAGGTACAAGCCGCCAAGGGAGAGGGCTGTGGTAGACACCCTCTTAGGCTTGGTGTAGAAATGGCTTTGGGTGGACCCATCATGTCACTTCTCCCAAAATTCTAATAAGTAAGCATATATATATATATATATATATATTGCATATATTGTCATGTGGCGATTGCAGGATTCAAGCCTAGGATTGCATCATTAAAGAAATATTTTATTTGGTAAGACGAATTCTAACCCCAATTTGCTGCAATTTGTGAACAGTAGGCAAATTCTAGGGCAAATCAGGAGAGAGACATTACAATAATTCGGATGTTAAGCTTACTAAACAGAGCATAATGTAAATGGAGGTTTTCTTGTCTTGCATGGAAATGATTCATCATTTTAGACACCAGTAATGATTTAGAACCTTAGGGTAAGTAAGTAAATGTTGAAAGATCATAGAAAACCATTACCACTGAGATGTGAACTATACAAGGTTTGTGTTCAATGAGGCAAATTTCAGAACAAGTTTGTCTGATCCATTAACTAAGTGGGATACTCCCAAACAGCTCATCAATAATGGATACTTGAAGTGTTGCTTGTCATAAACACCTCAAAGACCATGTTGTCAGTGTTTTTGGTTCCATATTCACTTAACACGTGTAAATGCAACCAACATCAACAAATAAGCATGGAAAACATAGTCAAAACACAAGAACTGCAAGTCAATGACCTTGATAACAATAGTTACCATGGGGAACCCTATACAGAGAGAAAACTTCAGTAAGAGGGCCAAAAGCTTCTCACCTCCACTATCAATCAGTCAAGTACAGTGTAGTGAGGTCTCAAACATGACCAACGAAGCTCTAGCATGTCTTCAAGAGCTTGTCAAGCTACAAAGTCGTTCACAGGTCCAAAAAACTTGCTCAACCATGACATCCACTTGCACAGTTTTCATTTGAAGAGGTTAACTGATATTGATTCCCATACATTCCTTTGGCACACAAACATGCAAATCAATGCCAATATCAAAACCAGTCACATGCTTGTGACGAATTTGCTGGTTTTGTCAGAGGGTAATTATATGTTTGCTGCTGTAGTGGAGCCGCTGTATTTGATGAGTTTGCTGCCTATGGAAAGCAGTGAATTCGTCAAAACTGAAAAAAACACCTTGTTTCAAATTTGTTATGGTCATTCATGTTGTTTTTGTTGTTTCTCATCTGTGTCTTTTCAGGGCTAACAAAAAGAGCTTTCAAACACATCCACCAAGTTGAAGAATGGAGTTTGAATGATGAAGGGGTTGTGAAAATTAGTCAAGGCATGAAAAATGTTATCTAGTTGAGGAGAGTACACTGATGCCAGGGCAATCTGGAAGTTTATAAGTGAAAAATTACATGCCTATAGATTAACGCACACAAGAGTGAAGACAAACAAAATCAAGTTTGAATATTTTGCATGCCCTTCTACGGGCACACACCATTGAGAAGAGAGACAACTAAGTGAAAAGCTGCAGACAGTTTATTGGTGTGCACCTTTCTGAGTGTGGACATTGGGTTTCAAAATGAAAATTACAGGCCCATTATAGAGTATATGCCATTATATGGGAACATAATTTGCAAATCCCGAAAATGCAACCCATGTAGAAAGGCATGCACCTCTATGAGGACTGAACAAGTTTTTGTTAAGTTAACAAATTGCAGACATATGAATCAGTCTGCACTAATTAATGGAGATAAATATTGTTTTCAAAGAGAAAATTGCAAACTATACACAGGCATGCTGTATAACCATAGATTGATGGTGAGTTTTGAAAAAGTAAAATTGCAAGGATATAATAGGGCATGCACTGTATAACAAAGAAGCAAGTTTTCAAAAAACACAAAAATTGCGTGGCAGTTGATTGGTGCATGCCTCCCTAAAATGGAAACATTATTTTCACAAAATGAAATAATGCTGATCAATGTATAGGTGTGCTCCATCATAAGGGAATACAAGTCTTTGAAAATCCAAAATTCCAGCTGCATTTAAAGGCATGCACCCTATAATGGAGGGTCAAGTTTTCACAAAGATAATGTTGCAGGCTTTTATAACAGAGTGTGCCATACTAAGTGAAATCAAGGTCTTCATTTCTTCAAATGTTTGTAGCCGAATGTCTGATTGACAGCAGTAGTTTTAGCTCAGAATCTTCATCACTTCAGGGTTTTGTCATCAAATTTAGTCAGATTTTATCATTTGTCAGTGGTCTAATAGACAAACCCAACGTCGACTTTGTGATGGGATATATTGAATACAAACTTGATTTTGACAAAATAAGAAATAATTTGGATAGTCATTCATTGAATGATTTCATCATTTCATGTATTTATAGAATCGGCAAGAGGAAAATAAGGATGCAAAAGAAAAGAAGAAAACAAAAGAGGAAAAAGTATGGATGGAATTACAAACGGAGTAACAATATCCACAAGAATCATAGATTTTGCGTACTTATTCCTTGAGGTTGACGGGGGTCATTGATGGAAGAAGAGCCTAATAATACCCAAGTATGCCTTGTGTTCTCTAAGGAAGATGAGGTCAAATTAGCATTTGAGGAGCAAAGGTGCATTCCAATTATTGTAAACAAGCAAGAAGACATTAGAGAAAATGACGAATCAAGTTGCTTTTTTCCTTCATTTGAAGGGTTGTTTGAGGAGCCTTCACAAAACCAAATAGAGGAAGGGCAAACTATTTAGGTGTAATTTGTTGAAGAAATGGAAAGTCAAAATTTGGGTTAATATTAGTAACATTTGGCTTTCTCCCACGTGGTCAATACCCAAGTACCAAGGTCTCATATTCTTCATTTAATCCCGAGAATCCTACAATCTTGCCTTGACCTCTTCTTGAATCTTACACGAGGATGCTTGGACTTGAGAATAGCATTAAAAGCTACAACATCTACAATGTCCCCATTAGGGCAAAATCAAGACACCCGGCTGACTTGCAGTTTTCTTCCTTCCTCCAAGGTGATGTAACCATAAACTAATATTTCTTCAACTTGTTTATTGGTTTTATGGTACATGCCTTAATTGGCCTTATTTTGCACAAGCCTTATTAAATGCATTTTTTAGAGAGTAAATCCCAACACATATGTAATGACTAATCACAAATTAATAATTTTGGTGTATGGCCAGTTAGTGATCACGGAACTCATACACCACATTGGGTGTATGGGTCCTGGTGATCGTGTTTTATGACACAACAAACATTCTAGAATAAAGAGTCCAAAGACGCTCTATCCCCTCTTGAAAAACTACCTCGTATGCTAAGATTGCAAGTAAGATCATACGGTAATTCCAATGTTTAAGATGAGTGCGGATAAGCTCTGTGGTTTGATGTGATTATGCTGGTAACACAAAGGGACTTACGCTAGGCTTGTTCAATTCCCAATGAAGGTCTAGACAATGAAGCTCTATTGCTTGGGTTATGGATCAAACAAACTGAAAAAGGAGAAGGGTTCAGAAGCACTAATCTACTCCTAAGAATCCAAGAGACAATATTGACTTGGTGGAACCAATAACCACGCTTTGCTTCGCCACGCTCAACGACAACTACACAAAGGGGGTGCAATCTTCAAGGGAATGTGCTTATGATTTTCAAGTCGTGAATAACTACCATCAAATCGAACAATAATTATTCAGGCAGAAGTTAAGCATCCACAAAATAAGCTCAGGCTAACTTTACGCATTGAATGAAAATCATCCATTCAAAGAAAGTATGAGCAAAAGTTTCACCACAAATCAATACTTATCAAATCTTGCATTCATCTAACATACATGAAAAGAAATCTAAACTATGATGAGGGATAAGAACCATGACAACCCCAAAATAAGAGAAGTAATCACCATCAAAGCAATGCATGCATTACTTATTACTTTGGCAATCTTACAACAGTTGCTTATCTCAACATGTTTTGCAACATGCTCCCATGCTTTACAAATGAGGGGTTGAGCTCAATTTATAGGCTCCCCAATTACAATTCAATGGCCAAGATTAATTTGGAATCAACGGCCAAGATTACAAATAAAACCCTAATTAGGGTTTGCTACCCCTCGACCAATGAGAAAATTACATTTGAGGACACTTGTCCTTTTTGCTAAATATGAACCGACAGATAAAATAGAAAGTTGTTGCATGTTGATCTGGAACAATTTGATTGGTCGGAAGATGACGAGGCGCCACCTCAACGTGCTAGATGCCTTCCTTGGTTGCTTTGTTGTTCTTCCCTTAGAATATTTTTCATGCCAATGACTTTATCCTTTGTGCTTCGATCTTGGATGGCTTTGGCTTCTTCTTCTCACCTCGCCTTGGAGCCCCTGTTTGGACTTGAAGTCATTAAGTCTTTCTTTCTGGATTGCTACGTGCCATGAATTTGGAGAGGAATTCCCTTGTGCCTTTGCCGCAGTGAAGGAAAATTGGATCTTTTCTGTAGAGAATCTCCCATACTTAGCCAAATTTTGGCTACTTTGTAATACCTTCAATATTTTGGCCATTTTTGTGCTCAAATAAACTTCGCCGGTAGGTTTGTCTCCAATTTTGAATTTGGCTTGATGTACTTGACGATGTGCCTGCCGTTGTCTTTGTTATGCCAAACTCTTGGCGGACTTCTTGTTGGTCTTGCAATGTGCAAGTTCTCTTTCATCTCCCTTCCGGTCGGACTTCTCATTTTCTTTGCCATTTTCCTCGCCCTGTGTAGTCATCCACCTGCAGTAAAACAAGACAAATTTATTTTAGATTTTCTCTCTCCTAAAGATAACTTTTCAAGATAAGCTTTGAAAGAAATTTACAAATTCCAATTTCATTCGGCCAAGATTTTCTTGCCATCCATTTTGTTTGGCCATGATTTTTTGATCGTTTCCCAAAAATATTTGGCCACGT
>VDFB02034852.1:0-54229 GCA_007258455.2 Sequoia sempervirens
TCTTTCTATCTCTCCATCTCTCCCCCTCTCTATATATTTATCTCTTCCATCTCTATCTATCCCTCTCTCCCCTCTCTTTATCTCTCCCTATCCTTCTCTCCATATCCCTCTTCTTAGATCCATCTCCATTTCTAACTCTATGTCCTTACCCCCCCCTCTCTCTCTCGCTCTTCCCCCTCTATCTCTTCCCCCCCCTCATTACGTTCTAGTTCACATGTGGTAGCTCTAGGTTATTATGGTTTAAAATTTAACTATTTATGTTATGAGGATGATTATTAAATATTAGTTTAATTCATCTTTGCTTTTGCTGATTGTAATGTCCCCTATTTGGGATATTCCTAGATTTTGCCCTAAAACCACAATTTGAACCAAAATAAGAAATGTAATACATTTAAGATTATAAATTTACCAATTGAAATGCCATTTATAAGATATAAATCCTGGTTTAGGTCCTGCACACAATACTAGTCAATAGAAATTGACATTAGCTCATAAGCCATGACAATATATATATATATATATATATTATTAGTCATTAGTAAACATCATGATATCCATGCACATTAGTCACATCAAAATTCTAATTATTGCAATAGCCATTCCAATATGAATTCCCATAATAATCTTATTAGGAATTTGTTGAAATGTTTGCAAACCACAGTCTCAAGGTTGGTCGCCCTTGTATTGCGAGAGCATAGAAGGTGGGCTGCCCTTCCATTCCTTAGTCCACCTCAGAGGCTAGCCATCCTCCTTGATCAAGCCCAAGAGCACTAATAAGCCTCCTAGCCCATGAGGCTTAACCCCCTATGGGTGGCGCGCTTGATAAGAGCATGAAGACTACCTCCCTTCTACCAAGCCCATAGCTCACATTTGCCTCTCGGCCCACGAGGCTTAACCCCTTATGGGTGAACTCGAAAGGTTGATCGGCCTACCTGTTTTGCAATCATTTCTCTAAATTCAAAATAGATTATTATACGAATCTATTATCCATATTTATAATAAAGGAAGAATCACAACTACGTATAAGGATCAATAATTGCTGCAAGCATTACTCTAAATTCAAAATAGATTATTATACGAATCTATTATCCATATTTATAATAAAGGAAGAATCACAACTATGTATAAGGATCAATAATTGCTGCAAGCATTATTATTGCATGATCGTATATATAAATATATATATATATATATATATTAAAAACTTACAATAATACTCTTGCTAGTAAATAATATTTGTTCCAATGGGTTTCCTTTATATATCCTTCATAGAGGGGGGTGAATAGTCACATCTTTTCCTTAATATCCTTACCTTGGTAGGTAAGGGATACATCCCTTTATAACCAAGTGCTGCCCCCTTAAACTCTTTTAATTATTAATTATTTGTTTTTAACTTTCTTGTGGAGTCATTACATTAACAATCCTCCTTTATTAATTCCCACCGACCCCTTTGAATCGCCACTTTAATATTTCTTTGTATAGGCTGCAATTAATATTTTTTGGTCAGCGATTTATTAAGACTGGTTGCGATTAATATTTCTTTGGTCAGTGGTTTATGGTGGGGGCATGACACTAATATATTTTTTTGGTTTTAAATTCGGGGATCTATTATGGAGCTCCAGCCCAAAACAAACGCATAGAAGCAAACAACACCACATATTAAACACTTGGATGAACAATCCATAGAGGGGAATAGGCTACATGAGCTAGTTCCATCAAACCAACCCATTATTAGAGTGAGATTGAATAACCATATGACCAAGAGATCTCTTCTTATGAGTTGTCTTCTTGTTAGAAATAGGGGTGCAACCAACATTATCATCTTTGTTGTCACAATTTGAGGAGTTAGGAGAAGTAAACAATGATTTAGATAGAATTGCTAACAAATAATTAGGGAATATTTACCTTGATACCCCACTTTTTCATAGCATTTAGCACCACAATATTGGCAAAGGAGGGCTAAAGCATTGGAGCTAACACTTTTGTAGAACTCAGTGTCATAGTTTTGCTAGAGTAGGATTGAGTAACACAAGCCAACACTCTTGGTGGAGGGAAATGAGAATTCGAAAAATTGGAGAAATCCTAGCCATGCAAGGAGAAGAACAAACTACATTTGAGAAAAGAAACGAAAATGCAAATCTTGTCTAGCAACCAAATGAAAAGGGGATTTGGAAGAAGGATCACCTATTTTCCCCTTTTTCCAAGATTAATCTTTAGTCAAATGTCCATAGGAAAAACAAAATCTACATTGGAAGTCTAATCTTTCGTAATGAAGGGGTTGTTCCCAAATACTCTCACCAACTTGTAATTTGATCTTTGCTAGAAAAATTCTAGATAGATCTATCACAAGAAGCAAATGAGCATAACTCAAAAGAGAATGCATTTTAGTTTTAGGGGCAACTGAAACAAGCTTACCCAAGATGTTCCCAATGGTACTCAAACTTGAATATTGCCAAAATTGGAGCTCACATATAGGGGCTCACATGAAGTAAGCAGAGGGGGGGAAACCTTTAGATGCCATGTCTTCATGAATAGGAGTGTTGAGCCCTAGAATCTTAATTTTGTCTCTAGAGGGGACTACTGATCTTCCTGTGTCCCACATATCACTATGAAAAAATCTTGGGCAAAGGGGTAAATAAACATTGAATCTTTAGATAATAGGGTTTCCATGATTTGATATCCCATTCACGTCTAGAGTTGGCAATAGGTTTTGATAGGGGCAAACCTAGCCCATATTAGGACGCATAATTGCCATAATTGCCATTCGGATATTGTATGATTGCTGAAAAAGCTATAGAGACGGCCTTGTACAATAAAAATGTTTAGAATCCTCATGAGGGCCACCCACTACCATAGATCTTTTCATATGCAGGCCCAGCCAGCCTAGTGTTTCAGGGGCCACGACCACCATGGTTAGCTCAGAGCCTCCAAGAATTGCATACACTGCCATAGTTCTAGAGTCTATATTCATAATAGCAAATGTTTTAGGATTTTTTGTAGGGCTGAAAGTGGAATCTATCTTGTAGCTTACTGCTCTAAACACTTTCATTGATATTAATATTTGTACTGTAAAATGCTAGTTTTTTAAATTTTAAGCATATTTTTTGAAGTTGTATAGCAGCTAGCTATTGTGTATTTTTTCTAAATTTAAATATTTAAAATATTTATTTTTAATATGTGTCACCTACAAGTAACTGCTTCCCATTTAATGAAAAATGGCATACTGGTACTAGCCTTTTTATGCTAGTAACAATGTTACGAACTCATCACTTGACCTAATGAGCCACCTTTGCGTAGGGTCAAAAGCACTTGTGTGATGGTCTTGTTTGGCAATGTATAAATCTGTTCTTCACTCACATGGTAACTAATATACAACAAAATATCAGAAAACACAAGTATATGTAAAATACTAATTGATATTATCATAATATTCTCAATAACTACATTTCTTTCTTATCATTATCACATGGATAAGTTATTTGCTGGAAAAATGACATTGAAAGGTTAGAAATGAGTACCTTGAGAATCTAGTGAAAACACACAATAGACAAAGGAATTAGAAAACATGGACAATCTATATGAAAACTGACAATAGTTGGGATCTGATGTCACGGTAGCAATTGATTAATGTCTTGATATGTCTACATTGTTGTTAAGCTACTATATTCTCCTTCTGTTAATCACATACCAATTAAAGCATTAAATTAAATTATTTTTTGGAGTTGAACATCATGGTCATCAAGCTACTCTGCTCTGTTCAATTTTTCTTAAATTATGAAACTGAAGAATAGAAGAACTCTTAGCAGTGGCACTTTTGTTAGCAACTTTTCTTTGATGTCAATTAATGATTGGTTTCTATTTGTATTGATATTTGTAAGGTATTTCTGTGTAGCTAAATATTGTATGGATATGTTGATGACAATTTATTTTTTAAATCAGTATACTGAAATTTACAGTTATTGTCTTTGCAGCTGAATTTTTTCCTGATCGCACGGACGTTCAGTGCTTGCATCGTTGGCAGAAGGTTCTTAATCCAGAACTTGTAAAGGGACCTTGGACAAAAGAGGTGTTGTTTTCTTGAAATCTCATTGTTACATAGGAGTGCAGAAATCTTTGCTGAGATATCATTAGTTTTCTTGCTGATTTATTGTTCTGTCTATGCTTTTGTGTAGGAAGATGAAAAGATAATAGAACTTGTAAATAGGCATGGTGCCAAAAAATGGTCTGCTATTGCAAAACATTTGCTGGGGCGCATTGGAAAGCAATGCCGAGAGAGGTATCCTTTTTATAATGTCATGGGAGGTATTTCATTTTAATTACAGTCTAGTTTGATGGAATATTGGTTCTTGTTAGAATCAATATAGAAGATTTATCATTGAAATGGAGGCTCAAAGTAAATTTTCCCTTGGACAATGTGATTTAAATTGATAATGTTACTAAACAAGACAATTTTTTTTTTGAATTTCTATTATTTTTGTGGTTGTGGTACTGCAGCTGGAAAACCATGTTGCTGCTTTACTATCATGCTCAAATTGTGATTGAGTTGCATCTTCAGTTCACAAATTGCTGTAGAAAGCTAATGCTTTATCTGTTTGTTCATAAGCTTCAAGTGTTTTCCATTTTCTTGAGGTTTCTCATTTCACCTGATCATGCTTCGAGTAAATTGTTCAGAGCTCTTGTCAGTATTCTCTCAGTGAATCCTCTTGTGTCATGGATTCCTATGCATAAACTGAAGATTTGCAGGGGTGCAGGGACTACTTACTAGAAATACTATAAATTAAGAATGGACATTTTATGATACATTGTTTATATCTATACTATTTACTTGTAAATAACTAAAGTTGAGTTATTGTAAGAATTCTTGAATTGTTTGCTAACTATATTTGGTATAATAATTAAATCTTTGATAATATACCTAACATGTAAGGATGTATAAATATGAAATTCATAGTCAATAAATAAACCTCATTATCTTGTCTCTTCATGGTGTTGTTTCTCCAAATATGACATTATTAGATCTCCACATTGTGCATTTGAAAGCATGATGCAAGATTGAGGTTTGGAGCCTGAGGAAATATCAACTTCTTTGTGTATCTTGCTGCGGAGTGAGCAGACCTCTTTGCTTGGTATGAATGTGGGAAGAAGGAGCTCCTTGTATTAAGTGGAAGTTGAGATTACCATTGTTTTTAGAAAATCATTTGGTACCCCTGTTCTCCAAGCAATTGCAAACTGAACAAGAACCTGAATCTTATAACTTCTGGAAGTTTTCTGAGATATTACAAAAATTCTAGAATCTTCTATGCTTTTAATTTTTTCTAAGCTGAGAATTTAAAAAATAATATGCGAACAAAGAAGTTTAAAAACTGGAGGGAATGCAAATGAATTTATATAGAATCGGGAGAAAAATTAGAAACACAACATACCTTAATATAATCTTTTGAAACCTGAATTTATATGGAATTGGGAGAAAAATTAGAACCAAAACATAACCTTAATATAGTCTTTTGAAATTTAAATTTATATGGAATCAAAAACATTGGATTGGGATTACAATTTCCAAAAGTAGCATGGGTGCTGCACTTGGCCAAAAAAGCATATGGTTCCTGAAAGAATAACATAAAGAGTTTTGAGATGAGAGAATATTTTCAGAAAATTCTTAATAAATGTGAGAAAAGTTGAGAAAAAGTTGGTGAATCCTAAAGTCTTATTAAAGCCATATATTTCTTATTAAAATCTCTAGCTAATAGAATTCATGCTCGTTTTACAAAAGCCACGAGTGTTATTAATGGCACTAGGTAAAATTGCTAAATTATATTTTGTTTATTTTCTAAAATGACCCAATTCCCAAATTTAAATATCATTATGATTACAATGAATGTTTCATAAGGTCACTTTCTGAAATATTCTTGAGCAAAGCTTATTGTTAGTATGATAACTCAATATCTTTCTCACATGGTACATGCTTATTATTCTTATATGTTTTGCGGCTACATGCTTAACATAGGGTGTACTGTACATTCAAAATTTTGTGAGTGAGGTCGTTGTGAGGTAGTATTTCCTTTTCTGCACTTAAGGTTATTGTTTTTGAGTATTACTATTTCTTTTGTATTTGAATGTTGTCAGTTTTCATATAGATTGTCCATGTTTTCTAGTTCCTTTGTCTATTGTGTGTTTTCACTAGATTCTTGAGGCACTCATTTCTAACCTAAAAGAACATTGTCATGGACAACGACATGCTTGTTTACTCCATTAACTCTTTTTGGTCACTCTTGGACATTATTATTTATGTTTCTATCTTTGTATCATTTAATTTTAACATGTAAGATGTTCAATATTTCTGTAATCTTGCAGATGCTTATATTTTTATTTGGATTTTCCTATTTCTAATGGATGCTTTGCAGGTGGCACAATCATTTAAATCCAGCAATAAACAAAGATGCATGGACCCGAGAGGAAGAGCTGGCACTCATTCATGCTCACCGAATATATGGGAACAAATGGGCAGAATTAGCAAAGTTTTTACCAGGGAGGTAAAATCTTTAACCTTTCTTGGAAAGTAGAGATGAAAATTATAGTTGAAAGATTGAAAGATATTCTACAAGCTATTTAACATTTGAAAATTCTTTAAGTGAAGGACGAATTTACTTTCTCCAACTATGGAATGTGGTCTCCTTTGCACTATTGTTTCTTTTTGTTAAACTAATGTTTTTAATTTTCAGTATTGTTTGTGGAAATTATAGATGGATGTCTTGGACATCTTCTTGAATCTCTTTAGTAAAATATAAATTTTGTATAATGCATAGCAATAACCCTTTATTGGACACTGATCTTGGAGGGCCATTTTTAAGAGGCCTTTTTAATTGATGCAGGGTTTGGGCCCTTGGGTCTACCTTGGCTTGGTAAACTGTTAGGTTTACATTCAAGCTTGAAGGTTGACTTAGATTTGTTAACTCTTTGACATTTTATTGGCTTGATAGGACTATGCTTCCTTTCTATTGTTTGTTTGGCTTTTCTTCCTAATTATTAGCATCAAGTAACTTTGGTAATTATGCTAATGGCCATTTTTTTGTTTATTATGTGCATTTAGAAAGAGTAGCACAAAATGTTAATGCTTTAGTTGTATTTACATGGACAAGCTGAAGTCATTAAATCATCAATCATTGCACATCGATATATTTGTTTTCATATTTCATCTATCATTTGTTTTTAATAGTTATACACAATGGTGATTTCTGTTATAGGTTGTAATTCTCATGAAGTGTTGTGATCACAAAAGAGGCCTCATGCAAGCTACCATTGGTGAACATGGCATAGCAACGTGACAAAGTTCTTATGTTAGTAATTGACATTCAATCCCACAAACCAAGGGGAAAAGAAACAATCAACAAATTAGATAAGTACAAAGGTCTGCAAGGGTGTGAAGAAAGAATAGCCCATTCAGTGGGTTAGAACTTAGAAGAGACTACTGTTGCCATGAAGGGTACAAGACTGAGAATCTACACCTTGAAGTAGAATAACAAGAGACCACTTGGGTCATTTTGCTGTCCACAAAAGCAAAAACCAATATAACTCAATATCACAATGATAAAAAGGAACAAAGAAAAAGCCTTTGATCATCTCAAAATTAGCAAGGTTCAATGGTAGATGGAACTGAGGTCCAACCATGCATTGTTTGAACTAGGAGTCTAGGAGTATTGTTAGAAAGTTAGTGGCAAAACCAATGACAAATATTGACTACAGTGCTTTCTAGGAACATTGCAATATTATGTATTTAAGTAGTATGATCAATTAAAGGTTGAGGAGAAAGATAATCAGGCCAAAATGAAGGTTTCATTTAAGAAGGAAGTAGAACCACATTTTATTGAATTTTCTAGCCTAGAACAAGGGAAGAAGTAATTAATTAAAGATTCTAAGCCAAGGATGTTGGATCCACTCCATAGGTTGGAAAATCCACCAGTAGAGTATTTAAAGGGGAATAACAAAAGATCACTTGGCATAGTCAGCTGTTTGCAAATGAAAAAAGCAATAGAACTCAATATCACACTAGTAACAAGAAAACGAATGGAGACAAAGCTGGAACCAATATCCAACCATGCATTGTTGAACTAGGAGCATTGTTAGAATGCCTTAGGTAACTATGTTGACAAAAAGTGACCAAAGTACTTTCTAGGAACATTACAATATTTTGCAATTAAGTAGTTTGATAAGTTAAAGGCTAAGGAAAGAAGAATGCCATTACTCATACAATACTACATGATCTGCAAAGTGAAGAAATATGATAGTAGCAACTATTTGCTTAGCATAAAACATGAATTGGACAACAATGCATGATTGCATGAAAAAAATCATCAAGCGGAAGGTATTGAGGGTATCCCAATCAAAGAAATTAATGATCGTAAAGTATTAGTAGAGGTCCAAGGAAATTCGATCACGAGAAATAGGAAAGGGAGAATTATAATTTAATGCAAAAATTTTAATAAATAGGTGAAAGGTTTTCTTAGTGAAAGATTCTCCCCTTGTGATAACACAAGTATCTAATTTATGTATGAAATGTGGTTTGAGGGACCATGATGGTGAAATTTTAGATATGCAAGTGGCTTACATGGTCAAAAAAGAAAATGAAGATAACTATTTATTGGTAGTCACAAAATCCAAGAAGAAATAACTAGATAATGTTATGGATTTGATCCAAAGAAAAGGTCAAAGGTGACACATGATGATTGGATTCCCCTATATGGTTTAAAATTATAAGCACACTATCATCTATACAATAAAGATGCTTGTCATGTTATGCATATCTTTGTATATATTTTAAATGTAGATTGAGCTAGTATATAGTATTAGAGCTATCTTTGATCAATTGGTAGATGCAGAGAAGGTAGGGAAGCATGATCGTGTTTGAAAGCCTAAAAAATAGGCTTTACGAAACTTTTGGAGGGCGGAGGATTATAATGGAGATGGTAAGTGATAAAAAATAGGCTTTAGGACACTTTTGGAGGGCGAGGGATTACAATGGAGATGGTAAGTGGGTAAGGGATGCATGAAAGCCTGACGACATGAAATTTTCTAAGGCGTTAATACATTTTAGAGTTTCTACCTCTAGCATGACAATTTTGACAAGTCCAATAGATCGACAATTTTACAAGGCCTTAGACTAGATTGTTGGGATTGAGGGGAAGGGTATCAAGTGACAATGAAGCTCTAAATCTCCGACAACATCCAAAATATATAAAAATGACACAAACATGCCCAAAACTTAGAAACTTTTGGAAATTTTGCAATCTTGGACACATAATGAGCATACAATGGATGACACAGGGCAGCGACTTAAACAACAGTTTGACTTCTGAAAAATCCAGTCATACTATTTCAAATTGGTTATAGAAGGTGCTAACATAAAGCATTAGCAACAGAAAGACAAAATAGAGTAAAAGAGACACAATAAAATGGAGTGACAACAGGTTGATTTTTGTGCAAGAGAAAAAAGTTATATTGGTGAGAGAAGTGTTGAGAATGATATATTTGGTGCAAAAATTATGACAGTCTATCTCTTAGCAAAACCATTTATATTGAATTACCATACATTCTTATTCTATATTAGAACTCTAATCTTCCATGGCATAATTTCATGTTGGCTATTGTTGTTAGAAGAATATACCTATTGTTGTTACAAGAATATGCCTTTTTGATAGTGGATCGAGAGAAAGAGGTATGAGATTGTAAATCACTTGTCTAGGATATAAGTGGTGAATCAACAGTTAGAGTGAACAATGATTATTCACATTTAAATTGTGTAAAGAGATAGTTAATACTTATCAACCAAGAGTTTCACAATGAAAATGTTACCAACACAAAGAAAAAAATAATTTTAAAATAATTTGGAAGAGGAGATGGAACCTATTTTAAAACTACATTGAGGAGATGCATGTGGAAATATAAGCTTATAATCTAGAAGAAGAAACATATTGTGGCCCTTCTCGTTCTAGTCTAATCAAAACATATTGTGGCCAATAACATAGAGAGATTGTCAAAATGGGTAAATTTATGTCTCATGCCAAAGAATAGGAATGCCTTTCAACTTGGTTTCCAACCATTGAATGTGACTATGGCACAACTTTTTTTTTTGACAAATGTGTTATAGACTATGTGAGATGGTTTAAACACCATCGATGAAATGATGTTGTAGATATTTGTTTTTTTTTTGTTGCATAGTGTGTGATGTACTTAGGCATATGAGTTTATATTTTTTATATGGTGGTGTAGTAGCTTGTGAATCTAGTTTTATTTGGCATTGGGTTGTCTTATTTGTGGATTATGAGTTTACCCTACCATTATCATTGGTGGAAAGCTATATATAGTATGTGATTATCAGTGTGAAAGACACATCAAGCATATGATGTATTCAATTTAGGTTAGGTTGGAGATATTGCATGAAATGTCTTCATCCCTAAGGAGTATTATATGTTGTCCCCTCACCTTAAGGCTAATTACTCTATTTCTGTGTATATTGGATATAAGGACATTTAGGCCCACAATATGCATCCCCAAGGATGCATCACCAAACATTTTTTAACATGTTTTTGGGACATGGGGATGCCTTAGAAACATCTCTCTATTGTATTTGATCAATTTTTTTTGTCCCTAATGTCTCGAAAATGTGGGGACTTAATGGGAAATTGTAATTTCCCCTTCCTAGGCAGTACAGTTGTTTCAGGGGTTAGCCTATCATTCAGATCCTCGTAGGCTGACAGATGTGTTTAGAGGATCACTTGAGGCAGTTATCCAGCGTTTGGGAACATTACTCCAGCAGTTGATTCAGGTTTGGGCCTTGGCAGGCACTTATAGAGTGATTTTTAGATACTATTTATAGTAAGTCAAGCAGACAGGGGTTTCTATTTTTGGTAGGGCACCTGGTTCAGTTGGCCAGTTCAATTTTGACCCAGTTTGACAGTCTGGTGAACAGATAGTGAATATCAAAGCATTTAATGATATTGGGAGAAATATTTAAGTTGTGACTTTATAATATAAAGTCAATTAATTAAATATTAAAATATCAATGGAATAATATAAAGTATTTTATACTTTATATTAAAAGGTCGATTATTAATGACTTATTTATTCAATAGTCATTTATTAAATGGGGACGCCATATTTTAATTATTTCTCCTAAGTTTGAAGGGGCGAATTTTATAATATTTTAAATGCTCATTCACTTGCTTTTTTGGGTCGACTTATTGAGAGAAGGTTTATATTTCATCTCAAGGCAAATCGAACTTCATTGTGAATTATTCTAATTTGTCTATTTTTCTCTCTGAGAACATTGGGGTTTGTGAAATGAGGGTTTCCGCAAATCATTGGATTTTGAAGAACGTTCCCTCTTCAGAGTCAGACATACTGAGATTGTGAGATACCAGTTGAAGCTTGTTTGTTGGATGACTTTATTCAGAAGTCATATTTGTGCTTACAGAGGAAGGATTCAGTAAGGGCTTGAATTGTTTTCATCAGATATCAGGGGCGACTTGACTGAGGCTCATTTCCAGTTGTTTGGCTTCATACTTCTCAGCCGTACATTCATTATTGCTGCTAAAGGCCGTACTGTACCAGCAGATTGGCGTGTGAAAGGAATAAGAAAAGCGTCTTTGTTCTTTGGTCTCTGTCCACTCCAGATTAGGCGCCTAGCTCCCCAGTGGTATTTGGCGTCATCTTGGTTGAGGGAAAGAACGCATTACATGTTATCTTGATGTTCTTCAATCTGTGCGCCTGGCTCCAATAAAATCAGGTTCTCTTTAATTAATTACCAGCTGCCTTTTTATTTGCATGTATTCCCTTTCAGATTGTAATAGTTGGATTTGAATAAGGAAAGCATTCTCAATTCAAAAACATAGATTCATTGTTGTTCTGGCATTTTACCAATTTATTGTATTTTATTTCAAAATTGCACTTTCTCTTATTTTATCAAAAACCCTCAAAAAGTCAAAAAACAACAAAACAAACAAAATATTGCATTCACCGTCAGAAGTTTGGGTTGAGAGACACCTGGTCTCTTACAGAAATGCTAGCCATCCCCAAGACGGCTAGGTTTGTCAATGATGTACTCCTGAGTTACAATGAACTTTAGAAAATTTTCTTTGAATTTCGTGCCCAATGTTGAACCTTGACTGCCTATGGGCTCCACCCAAACTCCACAAACTCTATAAAATTGCGTCTTATCCTCATTTTAATTCTCAAAAACAAATCAACAAGAATCTAATAGTGTGAGTGTGATAGTGAGAGTTGTAAGTGTAAGATGAAAGAGTGAGAATGAAGAGCAAGAGGGTTGAGGAGGAACAAGAAGAAGAGCGAGAAGAGGAGTGACACCAAGTTAATGTTCATTTCAAAATTCAAATGTTTAAAACTAGTTTGCCAAAGTTTCATTCGTAATTCTTATACTTATACATCTTTTTATAACTATTCTTTCAAGTACTATATGTTTTCTTGCACCGCCCCCCGTTGCAACCTTGTCACCGTTCCCTTGCCATCCCCAAACTTAGGCCCTTGGTTCCCTTGTCCCGTCATCCCCGAACCTCTGCATTAGGAAACTTTGTGGAATTATGATTAAAACTTATTTTATTGTTTTCTTTTGTGGGCTCCTACACCACACTCAGCCCTAAATGAGAGATTTTGGTCTGTGAAAATACATATTTTCAGGCTCATTTATGGTGTATGACAGTTACATCTTGTTAGGGTTTTAATGAACAGACTTTGCAAGCTTTTAAAGCAGTTTTTAGTCATTTCAGTGGGCAAAAAGAAAGATTTTCAAGGTGAAATTTGGCAAAACAATTACCCAAGATTTCAAGTTACATTTGTACCTTCAAGGTAGTGTTTCAGCTCTGAGATGGTGGTTTTCTATCACTGAAAACAACAGTTTTTTGTTATTTTTGCAGTTAAAATTGTAGGTTTGCAGCATATAATGACAGAGATTTCAGTCAAAGGAGAGTGGATCTTCAAATTCTTATACACACATTTTGAGCTCCCTTTTAAAGCTCTGACAATCAACTGATTTTTGAACATAAGGCAGCAGTTTCCAATGACAGAACAGTTAATATTTCAGTGAAAAACATTAGTTTTCAGTCATAAAGGGTGCTGGTTTGGTCCTAAAAAACAAGTTTTCTATCAGATTTTAAGGGCAACAAATTTTCAAAGTGTAAAATTAGTGAAGAGATTCACCTTTCTCATCAAATTGCAGCATCATTTCCAAATGATGGAATCTCTTTCCAAACTAGTGTTTGAATATCCTTAGATCAAGTATACTGATTTGGGATGTCTTAATGTTTGAGAAAGAGTTGGAAGAACAAATTTGGAAAGGGAATAAGGATGTGAGAAGACCTTGGGATAGTGGTTTTATTGAGGCAGCTTCCTTTCCAATCTCAATACAAAGTCAAGAACTTGTTGTCATTGTGTCTTTCACTACAACCTTGAGACAAGGGAGATAAGATCATTGAATGCATAGGTTCTTTGCAAGATTAGGGGCAGCAGCATATTTTCATTGTTTTTTGACATTTTGTAGTTGAAACTTGCAGCCTTTGGGAATTTTGTTATATTTTTTTAATTTTATATAATATATATCATATGCACATTGACAATGAATTGATAAAACAATTAAATTTTGTTAATTTGTTCAATTGTCGTGTGCACTCTCAATTCAACTCCAATGTTATGTAACAAGGATCTATAATGTATGGATGAATGCCTTGTCAATTTAATCAAATTCATATTTGAAATTTCCCTATATTTTAAAATTTTTCCCTATGTTTTTAATATTCATCCCTTGCCATGCCCTAAAATTGCCTCCAGCCATAAGTACCATGGAAACTTGGTGCAACATAGATCTCGTGTTGTTTGATTTCTATTCGATTTTTGCATATAGTTTTAATATATGACATGTTTTTGGAATTGGATGTATATATCTTATCAAGTGGTACAACAGTTTGGGTAGAGTGGGAGAAACTTAGTGGTAGATTGAGATATTTTTGTTGATTTTATTTTGAGAAATAAGGTCTACCATGGAAAGGGGTGGGTCTTCTTTCACAAGTGTCAAATTGGGGTGATTCTTGTGTTAATAAAGAGCTTTCTTAGTGTGAAAGTATTGTTCAAGAGCTTGTCAAAACCTAGTCACAGTAAAGATTCTTGGTTGTATTAATGTAGGCATGATTGTGTCAAATTGAAATGTGAATGTGATTTTGGCACAAAATCAGGGCAAAATCATTCACCTTGAGAAGCCTTGTTTACCTTGCCATATTTTTATATTCATATAATTTCAGTATCATTGGGAATAACTTTTTGAGAGGTTTTTGAGAAGTGGAAACATTAAAAGCTTTAGGAAATCTCGTGCTAGATATGACTTTGTAATCTATTTGTGAAATTGATTTCTAGCGAAATTTCTAGGCATGAAAATAAAAAAATGTAGCTTTCATTCAGGTTTTCCTAGCCAGATGGGAGATGAATGAATCAGAAGAAAATGATAGTGATGGTATTTGAAATATGGTAGACTCAAAAGTGCAACCAAGAAGATCATTTATCATTGCCAACTGATTGTGTACTTAGTTTGCCATTTGACAATCATACACTTTCAAAAAGCATGAAAGTGAATACTGAAATACATGAAAGACCACAAAAATCCCGCCATATTTATTTGCTGTTTGTGAAAACATGGTTAGCCAAAGACAAATGGATTTCAACACATAATGAATGGAAAGAGATAGAATCATAGAAGCTGCTGTCCACCTATGACGGAACAAGGAGTATGTATTTAACACACAACAATTGCTAGTGCGCATGTGTCAATTGATATGATAGTTTTGAGAGGTGATTGCGGAAAGATAGCAGAGCCAAAAATCTCAATGACATTGTAACCAGCATGTGGCGCACAACACTTGATAAGGTCCAAACGTTGAATAAGCCAATTATCAATATGCCAGATAATAACATCAATATACAAAAATGAAATTGATATCACACATCACAAGAGATGTTTATGGGCCAATATGCCCTAATAACCAGTATATTGAGAAATAGAATAATTACATTTTAGGAAGTCAAACACCATTCAAAATTCCTTAGAGAAGAAGCCACTCAGAGTCATATCTCCATGTTGAGATCTCAACCAAATAAAATACTGTCCATATACTTGACTTGCCATATACAATGATATTTCCCTCCTATGTATAGACTTCCCATGAATGATAATGGGAGGGTAAGCCCATAGTTCCTCAATCTAACAAATTCCACAAGGCACCCATTTGACCTAATTTATTTGAACTAATATAACTAGGGGGAATGCATGCCACATTTTGGTAAGCCCACCACCCCATACATATCATAATATTATATGCCTAGGGGTCTGTAGAAGCTCACATGTGTTACACATTACTTGATGAGGTCCAAGTATGTGATATTTTTAGGTTTACATCATAGTGAAATGGAATGATGGGCGGCAAATAGAAAATGTAATATCCACACAGGGATTGGATACTTTGAGTCCCAACAGCAATTGCTGATGCCTATGATTAGATGCCATGTGTCAACCAATGTGATGGTTTCAAGCAGTCTTTGGTGAAAGAAGAACTCTTTGGGTAGTAAGTAAGCAGGCAATGGTCATAGATGATGAGTGTTGCTTGATGAGTGGCATTGGTTTCGAAAGTCCAGTGAATAAACAAAAAAATCATTAGTCTGGAGCAAGACAACAAAAATAAGTTATCTAATGCATTTGCAAGGTTGCCAAAATGATGTGAAGAGTTTCAATATAATTTATTAGTTCAGGAAAGAGTCGCAAAGGTTAAGGAGTGTCAGTGAATGCTTGATTTTCTCAAAAGAGGTTGTAAATCTATGATAAGAACTCCTCCAAGAGGGCAGAAAATATATGTATTAGAAAAATAAATATTGGCACCAACTAACTTAATTTTTAAGGCTTCTGGACAATTATATGCTATTGGGTATCATGTTTACAACTTTACAGTTTGAAATGGTATCATTTAAGGAACAGCTTTTTGTGATAATCCTTCAATTTTATTGTTATGGGAATGTCTGAAATGAAAAGCAATCCACTATATGCAAGCAAAACATTTTATTTGCTTTCGAATTGCTATTTATTGTTTGCTGTAATATACTTCTGTGAATTTGTTATACCCTGTACAGAGTAATTCTAACAAGCTGTTAAGGTTGCAAATTAGACCTGATGCATGTTATCAATCACAATGTAATGAAAACTCAGACAAATTGTTGTTTCTGGAAAGTGTATATATTGAAGCTACTGTGTAGATTAAATAAACACACCCTACAATGTAGTAGGTTATAGTGGGTTTTATATATGCAAGTCTCAAGTGGTTTTCTTGAATGATTAACATTTTAAATGAAACCTGCATAGCTCAGCAAGTTTACCTTTAGTTTACTGTTTTACAAAGAAGGCAGGAAATTCATTGAGTTAAATAGATGGTATGGATTTTAAGTTGCAGGTGAAATAATTTTCAAATATACTTCACTGGAAAACTTGTCCAATAAAGTCTGCTGGCCTTATATTACTTGCATATATGTTTTTTGTATGAATCCTGTAAAATTGTGTTCTTTAGGGCAGTTTGTGATTTCTATATACAGTAAATGATTGTTTTAGAAGATTTATACTAGCACAAATAATGCTGTCTGAAAGTCTTGAATTGTCAATGTGATCAGGACAGACAATGCGATAAAAAATCATTGGAACAGTTCAATTAAAAAGAAGCTTGATTCATATTTGGCATCTTGTTCGGGGACACAGTTTCCAGATTTGCCTATTGTCAATCCTTTGATAATGCCTTCATCATCAAAAGTAGGAGAATTCAATAATGTCAATGGAGGTGGTGAAATGGAAGATATATCTGAATGTAGTCAAGAATCAATATCTACGCTCTGTTGTCATACTGATTCATTAGAGGTGCCTGCTACAGCATCAATGCAAATGGAATGTGAAAGATCAGAATCGCAAAAGGCAACAGACAAGACAAGTTCAGATAATGAATCACACAGCTTGGTTGGACCTCTTTTATCACAATGTTCAGGAAATATGAGTCTGATTCAAAGTGGAGATCCTACACATTTTCATGCTCCTGTATCTGCACCAAGGTTGCTTGTATCGTCGTTTGAAACAAATGAGCTTGCTGAGTCTGTTATAACAGGAAGTAGCTGTTCTCTAGGTAGTCCCAAAGAAGTCTCTGAAACAATAAATGTTTTTGCAACTGGGCCTTTAGGAGATCATGTATCTTTTGCCTCTGAGGTGGTAAAGTCTGCTTCTTCTGGAGAAGATAAGATCTTATCTTCAAATTTTTACACAAGTCAGCTTGAAAATACTAGTAGTATAGTTGGTATGCCACATAGCCTATGTGAATCAGCTTTCCCTCTTTCTTTGCCTCCAGTTTGTTCAGGTTACTCTGATATAGTGTTGAGCAGTAGTGTTGGTCTTGGAGACAGAGCATGCTCAATGGAAATGCCTCCTCCAACTTCAAATGGCACTGTGTGTCATGATGTTTGCTCTCAGTCTGCCTCAGATATTCATCACAGTTATCAGCAATTTCCAGATCACCTGTCTAATGTTTGGAATCTTCATATTGACTCTCACATTGATAGTTCTGTTCCAGTTGTTGTTTCCTTGGCACCAAATGATACTGAAGGTAGTCAAATGAATACGAAAGAGGAGATTTCCTATGTACAATCAGATGATCCCGATTTGGGCACTTTGTTCTATGAGCCCCCACGCCTTCCTAGCTTGGATAACCCATTTGTTAACTGTGATCTTATTAATTCATGCAACTTTATTCAGCAGGCATACAGTCCACTTGGTGTCCGCCAAATGATAATGTCATCAGTTAACTGTTCTATTCCATTCACACCATGGGGTTCCCCTTTCTGTGATGAAAGCCCAGAGGCTTTATTAAAGAGTGCTGCTAAGACCTTTAGAAGTACACCTTCCATATTGAGGAAACGACAACGTGAAAGTTCAAATCTGTTACAGGAAAACCACAATGATAAAAGAGTGGCAAGTGAAATAGATTTTGGATCTCTTCTTTCTCCATGTTTATTAGAGAAAAAGGATAGTGCATTGCTGGATGCTTCTACTGCAGATTTTCAAATATGCTCTGCGGAAGATGACACTTTGCTCCCTGTAAATAGAAAAGCAATTACTGTCTCCCCACCATATTCTATAAAACAAAAAACTACAGAAGCTGCAAAGTTCAAGGAGAAGCAATTAGTCTATGCTCTTGAGGATACAAATAATATGAAATTTGAAGATATTGGAGTCATTGGTAGCAGTGAACCTGACAGTAGACAGATTGACAGAGATGCAATAATCAGAGGGAATGCTAAGTCAGGTTTAAAACATGTATGTATTTGTTGCTCAGGTGATAAGTTGGAAGATATACAAGGTGTTATTATCTTGTTTTGTATGATGGTTATATGCTGCTTGTTAATTGTCATCTTGCTTCCTTGCTTTTCTTAAAATTCTGATTTAAGAAAAATGTTTGTAGATTTTTCAGGATGCTAGAGGTGTTCTTTGTCTTATTTTATTTATTCTGTGGTCATTTGATGATTTTATTCAGCATTTAATTTCTTGATTTCAAGTAACATTTCTATGCTTAATTAATTTTGGAAACTGTTTACTTGTAAAATGCTTGTTAAAGAGGATATCCTTCAATACTTTTATTTCAATTAGCATGAGAGTAGTAATGTCTGTCTGTTTGATTAATCAGAATCTAATTTACTGCAATCTATATCCACTTAAGAGTTTGACGGATACTCATTAGAGAATTGGATTATGATTAGGATGAAATTACCGTTGAAACATCTAAATCAATAATGCAAATACAGCTATTAGACATCCATTATAGGCAAGTGGTAGGAAAAATTCAATGGTTCGTTTACATGATTGGCTGGATAGCTGCTTTTATGGCTCTATAACTATACCCAGTCCTATGTATGAGCTAGCCTCTATACTTTTTCAATCATTTTATCCAATTATCAAGGAATATTTCCATGACTACTGGTTTCCAGCTAAATATTGCTATGGTTTCCATGTCTATCCATTGAATGGGAACATTGCTATTGAGCACAGTTCTTCAATTTTACTCTCCCTTTTAATCACCCTATATGGGAATTCAGTAGAATCCCTGCTGTATGGGCACAGAGTAGTGTTAGGAGTAGGACAAATATTAACAATCATTAACTAGTATGACCTTATGTGAAATGGCTTTTATGTCTCTTGACTGAGCCAATTCTACTGTGTTGTTGTAATGTTCAAATTAATTAACATGAGAATTAAACTAATATATAGGTAACCATTTTAAACTACTTCATGCCATCTCCATTATTATCCTATTCTTCTTCTACATATTTTTCTTGTGTTATGTAGGAGGTCTTAATTTGTGTACAAATGGTATCTTGCTGAAAAAAACTTTGAAATTTGACATATATATCCCAGATTTGTTTTAAATTTACATCCCACTAAATTTTCAACTTAAGATTTAAAGATTTGAGCATATTCAAATGGTTGTCCTTTGAATTTCAAAAATTACATCTAAATGTTTTTTGGAGTAACTATAAATAGAATTAATTAAGTACTTTCCTCCACCTAAAGTTGTTATTGGACCACAAAGATCACAATGAAGATAGTCTTTGATTGACCCCAATAACATTATCTTCACATTTGATCAGCATCGCTTTCTTTGAAGACATGCTTCATGCAGGCCATACTCTTCTTCAATCTTTTTTTTTGGTTGGTGAAAATGGTTGTCGGGGCCATGCCCTTTATATTAGAAGTATCAAAAATTACAAAGAAAGAACAGCTGCTTTAGGTAGGAGAGCCATGGTGTCACAATCTTTAACAGAGAGTGATTAATCAAAAAACTTGTAGAGAAGTAAAAATGCTATTAGGTAACCTGTACTATTTCCATCAATACATATATTGCGGCTTTCATGAAATTATAGCTAGAGAGAAATAAAAGGAGCTGCAGTAACCTTACTCATTTTCCTTATTGTTATCACCTTCTTCCTCTAGGACAACAAAAGATCAATTGAGGCTTGTTGGAGTTGCACTTGTTGTGCTCTTTAAAAAATGTATCTTGAGCTTTGCTTGTGCCTTCCTGGTAGCCTTGTTGAAACCAACTGCCGGAACAATGAAATGGATCTAGTGGCTTGCTATCACATTGCCATACTTTTTCCACACACTATCTCTTGGGAGAAGACCTAATCCTAGCACCACTTCATCCAAAATGGAATTTAAACCCACACTCCATTGTGGCTGAATGAGGTAGACAACGACTGCTCAAACTATTTCCTTTGACTCTGTAGCTTCTAGGAGAGCTTCCATGAGCATTGAGGCTATATCAGATCTCACCTTGTAGTGGTGGTTTGTAAGCATGAATTGTTCTCCCAATGTGATTTTGATAGTATGGATTATTATTACTGCATTGGTCTTGAAAATTCTTTTTGATCTAAGATCATCCCTCCCAAGAAGGTTATTTGGCTCTGTTTTTGCAAACAACCTAACATTTGTGTCTCTCTAGATTACCAAATCCATGTTTATAAAAATGGAGACCCGCCCAAAGCTGCTAGAAATTGCTCCTTGCTATGATGTTTAAGCTCTCTTAAAGAACACAAAGGGATTCAAATCCTGATGTTTCACATGATTTTGTTTTACCTCTTAAAAGTTAAAGCCATTAATAATGGGAGATAGCGGCCAGCTTTGCAAGTGAGATGAGACCACCAACTTGATTATGAGGGGAAATTTGTTGTCATATTCTTTTTTAAATTTGTTGCCAATTTTAAATTTACATCATACTATCTCCATTATTGCCCCATTCTTCTTCTTTGTTACATATTTTTCTTGTGTTATGTAGGAGGTTGTAATCTGTTATACCTGGCATCTTGCTGAAAAAACCTTCAAAATTCGACATACATGTCCTTTATTTGTTTTAAATTTACATCTCATTAAGTTTTCAACTTAAGATTTAAAGATTTGAACATATTCAAATGCTTGTCCTCTAATTTTTTTGGAATAACTATAAATAGAATTAACCAAGTACTTTCTCTCATGCTTCACATAAGCGATACTCTTCACCAATATTGGTTAGATCACATTTCAATGTTTTTATTCTGTGATATATTGAGATAGACATGCCATATAATTATGATGACCAAATTTCTCTTGTTGCAGTGTCATCAAATTAGTAGAAAATGTTTGCTTTGATGCCTCGTGTGCTTGATTTTTGTTGTGTTGCAGCAGCAGAACGTTTGTGTGGAGAGCAGTTTTTTTTCTGATGTTTGGTGCTAATATTAGAAGTCAAAGCTGCTTTTGTTAAGAACTAATTTTAGTTTTTTTGATGGACTAATTTTCTACCTTATTCCTTTTCTGCTTTATTCTGGGTTGACTGCATACTTTATTTAGGTGCTGCATGCTTTTATTTTTATTCTGTGAAGCTGACTTTTTTTAGAAGTGTGTTTTTGTGTTTGGGTGAAGAAAGACAATCTAAATTTAGGGTTGCTTTTTTCTATTTTGGAGTGTCTAGTTCATTGGTTATTTATGACCTTGTGGTGTCCATATTATTTGTGCTCAGAATTCTTTCTAGAATAATAAATATTTTTTCATATTTCAGACTTATTTTGATTTCATTTTTTTTTCTTTTTTTCTTTCAGTTTTATGTGTATGTAGGTTAGAGCACTTCAGTTGTGGGTTTTCTTGAAGGTTTAGATAGTCATATTCAATTAAAACCCTAGAGTCTAGACTTAGTTGACATTTAACATGGTCTCAAAGCACTATTACTAAAATTTTCTAGATTTGAATTGAATTTGTTGTTCCTTCTTATAGGAAGTTGTAGGAAGATTTCAGCGCTTTACTTCAGTTATTGAAGTATCTGGGATCTATGAAAGGTTGTAGGGTGTGATGCCCTAGTGACTACTTTTGGTCTTAGAGAGTATAAATGTGTAGAGGATTTAACTTCTTCAAAGTGTAAGTTGTACATGTTGCTAGAAGTAGATCTTTGCATGTTTGTGGAAACTATGTTGACACCTCCAACTGATCTTGTTTAGGTAGCTGATCATAACAAGAACATAGCTAAGGCAAAGTGTATCATCTCAGATTTTGTGAAGGATCATTTGATTCCGCACATTGCTAAAAGGAAATCAGCAAAGGAGATGTTTGAGGCCTTGACCATAGAAGATGATGTTGAAGAACAAACTCAGTGTCATATGCATGAGTGACACAAACACAATAGCCACCTACCTAAGGAGGATAATATAGCAATGTGATCTGCTTGTAGCAATTGGGGTTAAGATGGAGGATGTAGTTGGTTCCAACAACATTAAATGGGTTCTCTCCATCCTGGAAATTGTTTGTTTGAGGTGATTGTGCTCATGAAAAACTTGGGATGTTTTTATTCAGGAAGAAACTAGACTTGAAACTATTTCAATCAGATTGAAAGATAATCAAAACCAAGCTTCAATTGGGAAGATGAAGAAAAGTGGCAAGAAAAGATCTAGGAAGGGTCAGAAAGGAAAGCAAAAGGATGCAAATTCTTCTCAAGAAGGGAAGAAATATTTGAGCTATATCCAATGTTTCAAGTGCCAAAAGTTTGGTCCCTATGCCTCTTAGTAGTGCCCTAAGAAGGAAAGGGCAAGTAGCGACAACCAAAATAGTTTGCAAGGCCTGTAGAAGCTTCAACAGTGGATGATCTTTCATTTAGGCTTGAGACTGCTTACCCATGGTTTCATATTTATCCAGTAACATCATTTCTAGAGTAAAATGGGATGTGGAATGTAGAGCATTTAGACACATGGCCTTCTATAAGAAGGCTTTTAGCACACTTTAGGAGGAGAAATCAGGTAGGTTGGTGGTGTGTGGACAAGGGAACATCTAGACACTTGACATTCAATAAGAAGGCTTTTAGCAGACTTCAGGAGCAGAACTTTGGCAAATAGGTTGAGCTTGGTGATGATGCTACTTATCTTGTTAGAAGAGTTGGAACTATCTCCTTCCACATACTGTTTTGTGATATTAGTTAGAAGAGTTGGAATTTGTTATTAGTTTCAGCCATGATAAGTTTAAGGTGTATGGCTGAATTTGGTGATCAACAAGTTGTCATCAGATATCACATGCAAGATTTGGGCCAAATATTCTCCAAAGGTGTTCATGTCAGAGGCCTTTATGGGTTGGATGCTGATCCAATCAAGCACATGATAGTGACAAGTTTTTTGAGCTTTGGCACAAGAGATTTGGCCACTTGCACTACGGAGCTCTATTTCTTTTGCAGAATATGGTGCATGGACTACCTAATTTTCAGGAAGAAAAAATTGTTGTATGCAAGGCATGTGCACTTGGCAAACATATCAAGACTACTTTTCCCAGTATTGAGCACAACTCAAAAGTAATCCTAGATCTGACCTATTCAAATGTTTATGGACCTATATCAACAATTTAATTTTTTATTCTTCAAGAAATAGTTGGATTTATTTTAGTAAGACCAAAGATGTCTTTGAAAAATTTCAAAAGTCCAAAACTCTTGTGGAAAATCAAACAAGCAAGGTGTTATGGTATTAAAATATCGGAGATTATATCTCTAAATTATTTGATACTTTTTGTAGAGATGTAGGGATCAAGGGGGAGTTGATTGTGCCATACAACTCTCAATATAATGGGGTTTTGTAGAGGAAGAATAGGTCCCATTGTAGAAATTGCCAATGCTTCTTTGGGCTGAAGCATGCAGTTGTCAAACAAGTGTACTCATAAGGTATTGAAGGACAAGACTCCAAAAGAAGCCCTAACTTGAGAGAAACTTGATGTTTCTCCGGTTGTTTGGAAGTCTTGTTTATATTCATTTTTTAAAAGAGAAGGAAACCAAGTTCCTCCAACTTGAAGAGTGTCTTTGTGTCTTACAACAAGTCCTTTATGTCTTATAAAAGTTGTGTTTTACTTTTACCACAAAGAAAAATTGTAGTGAGCAAAGATGTTAAGTTTGATGAGGAGGCATAGTCTTCTAAGCCTCAAGAGTGGCTAATGACAATGGACAGGTTGCTGATCCAAGTTTTGATCATTAAAGTACAAAAATCCCTATTGCTGATCAGCAAAATTCTTGTGAGGAAGAAGATACCTCAGCCTCATCTTAATTAGCTAGGAAGCCTGAATGGTGTACCCAAAATTTGTTGGAGGTACAAGAGCGAGTTGAAGCAATGAAAACTTCTTTTAGGGTGAGTCATCCATCTAAGAAGTGTCCTAATTATGTTTCTTTAATGTTTTGAGGAGTTTATGCATAATAGGTTTGGTGAGATGTCATGACAAGGAAGTATAGCTCAATTATTTAGAATGATGTTTGGGAGATTGTTCCAAGATTGAAGAGAAATCAATGATTGATTTAAAGTGGTTGTACAAGGTGAAGCATACAATAGATGGGAGTATAGAGAAATTAAAGGTTAGATTTGTTTCACATGGGTTCTCTTAGAAGGAAGGAGTTGATTGTGATGAGACTTTTGTTCAAGTTGCTAGATATACTCTATATGAGTAATTATGTCTTTTGCTTATCATTTTGGTTGGTCTTTATATTAGATGGATGTAACAACAACATTTTTAAATGGCAACATAAAAGAAGAGGTTTACATAAATCATCCTAGAGGATTCAAGGTGCATGGGTGTGATATCCAAAAACACCGTATATGGGTTGAAGCAAGCACCTTGTGCCCTGCACTCTTGAATCGATGAGTACTTATTAAGTTTGGGCTTCACTAAAACTGCTATAGATCATAGTCTGTATTTATATTAGATGGATGTAAAAACAAAATTTCCAAATGACAAAATAGAAGGAGAGGTTTACATAAATCAACCTAGAGGGTTTGAGATGCATGGGTGGGATACTTACATGTGGTAATCTCGGATTGATGAGTACTTATCGAGTTTGGGCTTCACTAGAGCTACTGCAAATCCTAATTTGTATTTTTTTTTGATAAATCTGATTTGCTGGTTTTAGTCTTATGTGGGGATGATTTTATTCTTACAAGTAGTAGTGAGAAGCTCATAGGATGGTGTAAGAGTTAGATGGCCTTTGAATTTGATATGAAATTTATAGGCCTTGTGCATTAGTTGTTGGGTCTTGAAGTGTGGCAAAGTACAAGAGAAGTTTTCCTAAGTCAATGGAAGTACACGACATAAGTTTAATTGTAAGCCCATTGCTACTCCAATAATTCTAAATTTGAAGTCAATTGCTGATTTAGAATCTGATTTGGTGGATCTTTTTGTCTAGATGTAGTTGATTGACTCTCTAACTTGGTAAATACTAGACTTGATATTTGTTTTGCAGTGAACACCTTAAGTCACTTTATGGTTGAGACAAGTCAAGTTCATTGGATTGCTGCAAAACATATGCCTAGATACTCAAAAGGCACAGTTTGCTGTGGGTTGAAGTACGTTGGAAATGGATAGTTAATGTTGCACTTTTTTGTAGATCTAGACTAGGCAAGTGATGCTAGTGCTGGGAAGAGCACTTTAGGGTCTTGTTTCAGCTTGGAGTTAGGAATAATATTTTGGATCGGACAAGAAACAAGTTGTAATTGCATTAAGTTCAACTGAACCAGAGTACAAGGCAACCTATTTTGCTAGTTGTGAGGCTTTTTTCTTTGCAAATTGATTGTAGAGCTTACTGATCATATGCTGGAGCCAACCATAGTCTAAATATGTGAATAAGAGTTGCATTAAGCTATTTTAAAATCTAGTGTTTCATAATCACTCCAAGCACATTGATATTCACTATTATTTTCTTAGAGATAGAGTTCACAACGAAGTAGTCATTTTTTAGCATGTATCTTTAGGTGAGCAGGCTGTAGGCATTTTGACAAAGCCCTTGTCAAAGGAGAATTTTTTAACTATTGAGAGAGAAGTTGGGTTTAATGGAGAACACCCTTCATGCGAAGAGGCATTTCATCAAACAATTGTTCTACTGCTGCTCTGATATTTGCTTCCCAATTGGCTATATTGTTGGCAATTTTTAATGATGTATTCATCACATAAGCTACTCACAATTTTTCGAAGATTCAAAACATAACATATATTTATAGCCAGTACCAGATGATAAATTGAAGAAAGGCAATATTCATATACAAATTCCCAGATTATTAGATTACACAACTGAATTAAATGTTAGCATTGGGAATTTCAACTGATTACAAAGAATATTATAGGGAACCAATATTAATTCCTGACCTTGGATTTGAAGCAACCTTGTTTTAATGTATAAAACCCGTGAACAATTTGGAAGACCAACTTCAGGATTAATATAAATGCAATTATGAAGCTAGCAACACCTCTATGCTTGACTGGAAATAGATAATTAATTCGATAATATTCTCCACAAACTTGATACACCACAAAGATTGAAACAATTGTATTCCTTCCAACCGACACTATAGTGTAAACTCTTTGTGAGCCTCCAAAGTCCACAACAGTTCATCATAGAAGATAATTGTAGCTTAAGAAATACGATGGCAATGAAAAAGGTGCATATATCGCCAGCTGGTAATTCTTCTAGGATGAGTGGCGGTGATTTTTTAATATTAAGTGCTCAAGGGTGACAGAGTCTTTCAAAGAAGTTCCTGGCAATTCATTGATTTCAAACTCCAAGCTTGATATTTCTTGGCTAAGGCATATGGCAGTTGGCAGCGATATATTTAAAAGGTGAATTGAGACTCCACGACTCCTATTCTGGCCACGTCATTGCGAACTTCCAAGAAAAGAGTCGATGCCTTGTCACAAGATTAGCCACAACTCCCTCAAAAGGAATAAGTGACAACTAGATTAAATATGCGTCGGTTTCTCCAAACTGGCTTTTTCAATTGCTTCCCCTGTTCTTAGTTTCTTTCTTTCCTTCGGTTTCTACAAACTTCAACATAACCAGGGATGGAAACTATTGAATGTCTCAGCTGCTTCGATACCTCATTGTTGATGGTGATTCCCACAACAACACATAATCACAATAGCAATGATGTTGTTGATTTGATATTAATGCAAATACCTGATGGCCTTGTCTTATTTCCTTCAACAAAACTGTGATTGTAAAAAATGTGACAGGCACGTGGATACGGTCTTCATTAAACGACAGTCTCCTCTCAATCAATTTGCGCCCAACTCAGATGAGAGTTGGAAATCGCAAATCTTTGTTATCCCACATTTCCTGATTGGACGATTCCTTCATACAATGGTTCACTTCAACTACAGCTTCAGTAGAGACTCGTAATTCCTCGAAACTTCAAGACAATTCCTTGAATACAAACGACAGCTTCAAGAGATGTCAAATACAAATTCTCTAGAGACAATGGCTGGCTTACAAGGATTCAATTTATTGTGGATTCCCTGCTTCTTCATGCCTTCTTCCTCAAATCTCCCGTAAATAGTGTTATTGCATTAGTCCTTTAATTCATTGTGGCTGACTTGACGACCTTGCTATCCCAAACAAATTGGAAATTAAGTATTTGGTGCCTAGAGGCTTTCGTGAATTTTCCCGACTCTTACTTTCTCCTTTATAACGACACTTCCCAAAAATGTTGGGGAACAATAGATAATTAAATCTTAGACAATTCTTTATATGTAATGGCAAGGAGATTCAGGCAATTTAGATAATTCAATTGAATCCAACTTGATGCTTATTCCCTGTATTGGATGGGCGTCTTTAAACCTTAACAATTCAAATCTTTAGAATCAGGAATAGTACAACTGGTAGTAAAGAAAGCAACTTTTAAACTAAGAATTCTTTCACTTCGAAAATTGTCTCTACAAGAGACCTCATAGGTTTTTTTCAAATTCTGATAACAATATATGCCCAATTGCGAAATCTGAATTGATTCTACCCATAAAGAATTGGGTTCTTGTCCAATTTTGAAACATGAGGGTTTTTGTCCTCAAGTTACGGAAAAGAGCCAAACTCTCCAAACCAAAATCAACCATAATAAAAAACCAACCTTGCAATTAGCTCTCCTCAATTCTTTTATTCACGTTTTCCCTGACCTTTGACCTTCTGCGTGGCTGACTCTTCAATTTTCTTTGTTTTCTCTTAATTTCCAATTTGTGACTTAATTTTGATTTTACATTTAATAAGTCACTGAAATATAATATTATTTAATTAATAATATTTCTTTTTTGAATTAACATTTGGAGTAAAATATTAAATAATTAAAATAATATTATATTTCACCGTGTAATAAAAAATGGGACATTACAAGTCTCCCAAGAGGTTTGCTACCAAATACTTTACTCTTCTTGGTGATCAATGATTGAATATCAGGATGGTAGTGTCTCTTATCTTCCATTGAATCGGATGGCATGATCAAACACTCCGCTGCCCACTCAACTTGGTCATCACGAATCAACCTCTCCATTCTCTTGAATGACACAATGCAAGGGCCTCCATTAGACATCCCTCTTAGCACTACCTTCTTCCCATCTGATTGAAACTTCAACTCCATGGTTTGCAGATTTAGAGTGATCTCTCCAAGATATTGCAGCCACTAAATGCCAAGCATTGCATCAGTATCTCTAATGCCAACAACATAGAAATCATCTTTGACTTCAAAATTACCCAATTGCATAGACATGTTAGAGATTTTTTGGTTGCAAGATATAGTAAAACCATCAACTACCATTACTTTGAAACCTTCAGACTCTTCCGTTTTGAGCCCTCTCTTTGCAACCAAACCTTCGTCAATGAAATTATGAGTTGCTCCCGTGTCAATTAGAGCAACAATACGCTGCCCTCCAAGCACTCTAGGAACCCTGAAAGACTCATTCTTTTGGAAACTAGAAAGTTGGGCAAATGCACCCCCACCTCCTTGCTCTTTATCAGACTCTTCTGGGCCTCTTTTTTCATCGCTGTCCGCAAAAGCAGACCGCTGTTCTGAATAATCAGATTCTGATCCATAATCAAAATAGGCCTCCATGTGGTGAGAATGACCCTTTCCATAGCATCTACGGCCTTTAACCCATGGTTCTCTGCATGTGTAACATAAACCATCCTTTCTAAGCTTTTCACGAAGCTCATCATCTAACTTAGAGTGAAATTTTTTGGAAGGATGAGAAGGATGTTTCTTTCTTTCTTATGTGCAAAGGGTTTGGACTGAAATTTAGGCCTTTGGGCAGCCAACTCCGTACTTTTCACTTTCTTGATAGCTTAATCAAGACTTGGTGGATCAAATGCTTTAACCCACCACTTAAAGGGTTCCATTAATCCTTCTAAAAACAAAACAAGTCTCCTTTTAGTGATGTTGGGCACCATCATAGAAAGTCTTTGAAACTGTGCAATATAGGAGTCAAGTGAGCCATGTTGCTTCGGCTGTGCAAGCTCATGAAACTTGACTTCAGGATCCTTAGTGTCAAATTTTTCAATCAACTTGTTTGTAAAATCCTCATATGTGTGAATAAGGCTATTGCCAAGGGTGACCAAACAATGATACCACCACTCATGGGCAGCCCCATCTAAGTGCAATGTAGCAAACTTGATGGCATCTCCTTCAGGCATCGGTCTTAGCGAGAGGTAGTTATCCAACTTTTGGACCCACAATCTTGTAGTGCATTTGTCACTTCCATTGAAGTGAACCAAAGTAACCTTTCCAAGAGCTTGTTGATAATCCATTCTAGGACCCTTAGGAGCACGATTATTAGTTCTTTCGCTTCGTCTTCTTTTCTTTTGGTTCATGTATTGGTCAAAAGTCAAAATCTCACGGATTTCAGCAGGTAGAGAAGCATACTCCATGTAGCTTTGTCTTACTTCATCTACCATAGGTACTTTGGCCTTAGCTGGTGGTTCGCCTTAGCTGGTGGTTCCTACCTTTGAGTAAAGGTAGGAAGAAGCGGTCGAGGGGCTGATCCCCTTGTGTTTGTGACATGTTGACCCACAGTTCTGCCTCTTGGTTCAATGTTAGAAGTTAGAACCATTGTCTCAACTGCAGGCTCACGGTTCCTTAGAACCTCTCAATAAGTGTCCCCTTCAGGAACTTGTGGAATTTGATACTGCTGTCTTTTCAACTCTCTGTTGTAGTATCTTGTTTCTATGCCACTCATTTGACAACTGAAACTCTAAAATCACAGAGATTGGCAGGAAAACTAGCTTTGATACCATTGAAATATCCCCCATACTTTTTTTTCAATTTGAACACAAGAACTTCACCCATTAACGTTAGATAAATGAGAGATAATCCAATTGGAATGAAACCCTTTTTGATCACCTAGATCCTAGTGAGGGCAAGGTGAGAGCATACGGTGCAAGGGGATCGTTAGATGGAATTTGAAAACTGAAGTACGATATTGAAATGCAACCCTTCGCTTTCTGATCACCCAAATCCCAGTGTGGGTAAGGTGAGAGCATATGGTGGAAAGGGGATCTCGTTAATTGAAATATTGAAAGTTGGAAATACAAAGTGTTGACGGCTCAACCGACCAACTAGAAAATGAAACTAGTTAGGCGGCAAGCTGACCTCTTCCACTTTTCAATGGGCTACAATGAAAGTAAAGTACTGAAATGAAAAGCAACTCGACCACTTATTCAGTGGGAGTGGAAATACAAGTACTAAAATGAAATGTCTTGGCGGCAAGCCAAACCCTTCCACTTTTCAGCGGGTATAACAAAAATGCAAAGTGCAGAAATGTAAAGAAGGCTGATCAGTACTACTGTTTCAGCATTACAATATGAACTCCAACTGCACTACAATGAGATATACATATCCAGTGATCTCCAAATGTTAGGGAACAATCTCCAAACAAGTACAAGATATCAAACTTATGAAATATGGCAAAATGGAAGGATTTACCAAGTCTGATATGAAATTGCAGCGTATAGAAAATCAGCTAGCAAGCTCAAATATCACCAAAATGCTCACAACTTCATCAAAACACCTCTGAATGACTTCAAATTGAGTGCAAATGAAGCCTATGATTAGGGTGACCAAGAACAAATTGAGAAACAACACAAAACAACTCTAAATTATTTTGCAACTTTCCAATGCACTTCTGGAAATGGTACAACCTCCTTGACTAGGGTGACCAAGTCTAGAAAATCTAAAACTCTACCAAAAAATCTGCAACTTGGAAGAATGAGGTGCCCAAGATAGGTGTACTCATATCATCAATACCCAAAACCAACAAAAAATCCTCCAAGGAGATATGAGTCAAAACGTGCTTCAGCTAGCACCAAACCAACAACTTCAAAATTGATAAAAAACACTCCAAAATCATAAAACATCAAAGCAATCCATCTCCAATAAGCTCAATCTGCACCTTTGAGTAAAGAGCAATCACTGAGTCAACTAGGTACTATCTTGCAAGTACGAAACTGAAAGGGCTAGGAGGTATGCGTTCTATAGCAATTTTGGCAGCACTTTGTTATGATAAGCAATTGGATGAAGAAATGAGAGAGCAATAGCTTTTCCAACCCCAAATTCGAAACCTTTTCTCTCCAAATAGGGCACCCATATGAGGATTCACATTACACTTTAATTTGCATTTGATTTCATGAAACTAGGCGTCCAAAATAACTTAAGTGAAATGTCATTATAAAACTCAAATATTTCCCAAGCTAGGCATCCACTTTTTCCTTAGTAAATATTTCACTTAAAATATTATACTCACCAAAAGGCGTCCAAATATGAAAACTCATGAAGCATTGAACTTGCCAAAACAAGCTCCAAGAATGTTGGAGACCAAATCACCCCACACTGCCCTCCAGAAATGGACATTGCCCTAAACTGTTGAATTGTTGCTAAGAATAGCACTGCCAAAAATAACACTTACTAAAAATAGCATATTGCTAAAATAGTAAGTGACTCCAAACACATTTTAAGCACAAACCAGGCAGCCGTCGCAACTTACTAAAAATAGCAAGTCCGAAAAAGTCACTTGATGCACATGCATGTTACACCATTTTGAAGCCCTATCAAAATCCAGAAAGACCCAAAAACCACTTTGCAATACTCCTGCATGCAAACCCCTGAAAGCTCAGAAGAAACCCTAATTTCCACTTCCAACTAGCCTACAATTCTCCAGGATAGGCTAATTGTCATGCTATTGCTGAGAAGGGGACATTACACTAATTTTCTCTTATAATTAACTTCCCCGAAAACTCTTCTTTTATCCTAGTTGGGTTCCTCTTACTTGTTTATGAATCCTTAAGTCTATGCTCCCAAAAGACGCTTCCCTTGCTAAATATGATGTTGTCCCCTATAGGGGACGTTTGGGACATGAGGATGGGTAGGAAACATCCCCACCCCATTTCCACACCATCCCCTGTATTTTGCATTTTTTTTTTGGAAAAGACATTGTTTTAGAGGATGCTTTGATATGTTAGGAAAGGACTAGCTATCCTTGAGATGGCCAAAGGATGTCCAAACTTCCCCCATCTATCTTGGGGACGATTAGCCATCCCCTAACAGACCTAGGCACATTTTAGTTACCTTTGTTTTAAAACTTACAACCTTTGAATGCGTATTTTGTTTATGATATGCCCATCTAAAATTTACAAAAAAATATGAAATGGTGTGCACGATGAAGGTTTGTGTGGTTTTAAAGGCTGCCCCTAGATCTTTGCGAGGGGTGCTCCTCCTCAACTCCACTTGGGGTGTTGCCCTCAAAACCCCACCAAACTATAAGTCTAACCAAACAATAAACCAATGATTAATCATGATCACAAAATCTACATATCCCTTTTTGTAGATCTTTGCTTCTTCTTAATTGAAGTCATAGTCAAGGATTATCTTGGTTCATACATGGGACAACTTGGTTAGTATACAAGGATTGCCACTAACAAAGTTGGCATGCTACAGTCATTATACTACTGAAAATGAGTCAATCATAGTTACCAGGATACGAATATTGGTACACCATTTTTGAAAAAGGTCGGAGTCAGGTACTTGGAGACAACTATATATATATATATATATATATATATATATCAAACAATGGATATCTTTAAAGAATGTTAAATACAAAAATGCTTTAAATTAAAATAAAGCTAAGATTTGAAGTATTGAAATAGATTAACTATATTTGTAATTCGATAATCATTGCCATGATAGATAAAATATATTTAAAACCATATAACCACTTGGAGATGACAAAGAAATTAGGAGGTGAATCCTATTATTTTTTAAATATAGTATGAGGAAACTTGGAGATGACTATATTTTCAATCAATTGGTAAAACTTCAATGCATGTACACATTTTAAGCCTTATTATTGTTTTGCTTCATATTCTTACCTCTTTGGGATTTAATAAGGAAAATTTCTCCCGTAAAACAACTTGCAAAATTTTATGGAAAAAAGAAGAAAATTACAAGTATATTAGTGTATTTAGTTCTTTTAGTTTTTGTCAACCACATATCAACACTTATAGAAAATCCAATGTTATTTATGTGGTATATTTGAGAAAGCTCTATTGGAAGTTTCGTTAGTTTAAGGGATGGTTATAGGAGAAGCAAATAAACTTCATTTGAAGTCTCCTAATGTCTTGAGATATGGATGTTTTAACTTTTTCCGATACAGTAGACAAGTACCAAGGGTTTGGGGACGAGTCTTTTGGTAACTATGGAGTCAAGTCATAGTCAATAGGAAACAACACTTTCATAATGCAAAAAGTACCAATCATGCCCTTTGCAAACAACTCAAAGGACAATTGCATTTATTAGTAGACCAGCGAAGGTCAAGCTAGAATATTACCAATTATCTTTTTACTTAATTGTTACTCTTTGTTAATGATTTTAACAATTGAACATGTTGTCTTGAAGGCTTCAAGAAAACTTGAATAATAAATTCCTCACTTGAATATACATGCCGGTCAGGCATGTCTTTATTAACTCATGCTCATATATATATGTAATATCATATTTCCTATTCAATTACCCATGGTCACAAAGGTTCTATAATGCTCAAAATTTCCTTATATTTTAAAATTTTCCCTATTTTTAATAGTCATCCCTTACTATCCCCTAAAAATACCCTTAAAGAAACTCATGCCAGAAATGCAACCCCTTGTCCCCTGCTGTCCCCATCCCAAACACTCAGGGGAGTATAGGTTCAGATTTATTTATGATCATTTAGAAAATATTAAAAAATTGAAGATTGACTAACTTTCTGTTCGACATAGTTAAGTAACTTATACAATGTAAATTACAAGTGATGCAACTTCGTTCTTAAGCAATACATAAGAATGTAAACAGATTGTCCATGTGTGCCCATTTGTCCCATTTTCGTTGTCTTACACATGCAGGAGCACTGCAAAACGAGAAATCCAATTCTTCTTCTACAGTATTTTCTGATAGTTTTTTAGGGTTTTGAAATGATCCCATCCTGCTTGCTTATGTCTCCAACTATCTTAGCATCCTAACTTGGTTTTTCCTTTTGATTAGTTTCCCCAAAACTCTTCTTTCACCCTACTTGGATTCCTCTTATTGTTTCACAAATCCATTTAAGTTTATTTATAATTATTTATAAAATAGAAAAAAGAAAATGAAGATTGACCAACTTTCCACTGGATATAATGTTGTAATGATTTATAGCTATACATTAATTATGTCTAATAACATGGCTAAGAAACTTACATGTAAGATACACCCTTGTTTTTTTTTTTGAAAACCCTCTGTTTGTTGTTCTTGTTTGCTCAATGATGTTTGTGTTGTTTTTTCAATTCATTTTCAGAGATACATAACATAAAGAAGATATGGCAATGAACAAAAAATTCAAATAACACTACACTTGCAATGTAGATTTAACAATATCATAAATATACTCTTTTTTGTTTACATCAGAACATTACAAAGGTTAAAGCAGTCTTGAATGAACCTGTAACAGCAGCAAGAGCATCTGAAGAAGGACCAAATCGTCCCAAGCTTAAACCTTTAATAGCCTTCCTATTCTCCAACGTCTAGGACTCCTCTTTCAGCGCCAAAGTTTCCAAGCCTAAACTCCCCTTGTGCATGCCGAAATCAAATGATCTTGGTAGCAAGATGGTGGCCCTCTTGGCTGGGTCGATCTGACCTTAAAAATCACACACACCTCCAAAAAATACAAACAAGAGCTTAATGGAATTGCCTTGGAGAAAGCTTTAATATGAGACAATACCCAGAATGAATACTTCAGGCAGTAATGAGCTATGAATCAAAAACCAGGTTCAGGTCCATTATTGCAATCACCTAGAAACTGAAATAAATCACTCCAAACCTTCAAAACTCACACCAAAACTGAAGCAGATGAAAGCACACCCAAAACCTCTAAAAATACTGAAAGATTTTCATCTTTTTTTCACCAATAATCGAACTCTTGAAGCCCCTTTGATCTCAACTATGAACCAACACCAATATCTGATTAGGGTGGATATTTCACCACCGAAACCAGCCAATACGATGGAGGGTTTTCGTCCTCACATCGTAGTCCAGGCAACCAGAAGACAATCTGGCAATATTTCGGCATGTTGTCAAAGTCTGGATGAATAAAATGAGAGCCAAACTTCATAATATAAACTTAGGGCGATGGATTCCAAAGGCACTTAATTCTAGCACAAAAACCAACGCCATTCTCCCTTTTGAATTATTTAACATTTAAAATATTATATCTCCTTATGGCGTTCAACTTTGGGAGGCAAATAAATATTTAATGAACTTTTAAAAACAAATTAAAGTTGTTTCATTAGGCACCTTGGTACACTTTTATGACCACTTTACCCCTCATTATAATGTTATAACCATAGTTGGAAAACTCGCCCCAACAAAAAACTCGCCATGGGAAAAATTGGAGAGTTTTTTAAAACTCGCCAAAAACTTGGAAAAAACTCGGAAAAACTCGAGAACTTAAAAAATTTCTTAATAAACATCAAAAAAGACATTTTCAGCTTTAAGTTTTGCATAGTCGAGTTTTATGAAAAACTCAGCAAAAACTCGGCAAAAACTCGCGAGTTTTTTGAAAAAACTTGGAAAAACTCGTCCGAGAAAAAACTCGTGAGTTAAACTCCAAAAAACTCGCGAGTTTTTTGCGAGTTTGCCAACTATGGTTATAACATTACTTTATAATTTAACTTTATAAAATCACTTAAGTGGTCTAACAAGCAAATATTAAACTGCAACCTTAGGCTCTGCAACTGAAAACTGGATAATAATGCTGCTGCAAGAACACTAACCTGGGACCAACTCCCCCCAAAGGTGACTTACTAAAAATAGCACTGCTATAAATAGTAAGTATATGCCAAATGCCCAAACTGAGCGAAACTGAAGACCAATGACCAACTGAGGATGGCAGCATCAAGACCAGCCACTGCTATCAGTAGAAACCCCTCCAAAAGCCCCAACACTGAACATCAATGCTAACAATTGAGTCCCCTAACCACATCAACTAGCCTACGGGAACTCTGGAATAGGCTAATTGAGACACTACACTACTTAAGAGCAAGAAGGGGACATTACATTACACAATGTAAATTACAAGCGGTGCAACTTCCTCCTTAAGCAATAAATAAGCATGCAAACATATAGTCCTTGTGTTCCAATTTGCTCCATTTGCATTGTCTTACAATGTTTGCTATCAGAGCTATTCACAAGGGCATAACTGCAACTGTCATTGTCTTGAATTGTTGGTCTAAAGCTTTGAAGAGCAGACATTGTAGCGAGACATTTTGGAAGAGAAAGAAAATAGAAAACCTAGAAACAAAAATTCAAGAAATTGCAAAAGTTTCTGCAGATTTGTCCAGGGCAGAAAACAGATATTTCTGCAGGTTTGCTAGGGCAGAATTTTAAAATTTTTGCTAGGAAAAAGTTACAGGTTGACCAGAGGGAAGAAATTTGCAGCGCTGTTTGTGGGGTTTGGAGATAAATTTATTTCTTAGACCCATAATTTTTAGTGGAAATTGTTGTATGCAAAATTTTCTTATCTCTATTTCTCATGTTGCAATGAAAACTCCAAAAGCTCAATAATTTTTGTTGCAGACCACAACAAAGTTCTGAAATTTGAAAATCATTGTAATTCGTTTGGTTGAGGGCTTATTTATGTGTTTTTGATCTACTGTCAATTATGGTTAATATTCAAAATTTATCATTACTCCACTGGCCAAAATTATAATGTTTACCTTCACAGGATACTCACAATTTGTGAGGTATTGAGATTGTGACCAGATTGTTTTAGGGAAGGAAGTTAGATCCTCTACAAAGACTGAAAGTTCTGATAAGCCTCACAAAGAGGCACTCTTAGTCCTTAAACTTTTTGTCTCTAATGGTCTCATTCCCTTAATCCAAAATTCCACTTCCATTGCTATCTTATGTGAAGTCTGAAAAGTAAGTATCAAACATCTGATAGGAGTTCTATGTTGTATGGGAAAAAATGTTGTTCTCCACAAAGTTGGCAAAAGGAGGGTTCTTCTCTGCATATTTTGCAGACTTGGACTTGGAGAGTACTTGGTAAGCGAAAAAATTTCAACATGGCAAGAACTTGGCAAAAATTGCGAACTTAAAAAACACTTCAAATTTTGAAAAAATCATAAATTTTATGCAAATACAGCTACAGAAGGTATCAAATGAGTTTGGTGGGGGTCGAGGGGCAACCTTCATAGTGCATGCCATTTTCATAATTTTTTTAAGGCAAAAATCAATGCTTATAAAGCCCAAAAAAAAAAAGTTTTTGTAGTGTTCAACATGGATTAATAGGGCTTTTAGAGGCAAAAACTGCATCTTTACAAATTTTTCTGCATGGTGAGTCAAACCATTGGACTCACCAAGTTTTCAATGAGTACTTGCCAAAAACGCGAGACATAGGCTCAGCGAGTTAATGTGGTGAAAAATTGTGGGCAGAAAAATTTGCGAGTACTTGGTGGCTCTCCAAGTACTTGCCGTGTTGGGGAACTACGCTTGTCTAGACACATGTATAGGTTGAATTTGAAAGACCTAAGTGATCAATTATTTAACAGAAAAAATGATAAATGAGGAAGATATGGTGGTTCTATTTTTGAACAACTTGCCTCTTTCCTGTGAGATGTTGATTGAGTCTTTGAACTTGTTGGCCAAGAGTTTGACATTAGTATTTTGGTAGGTTAGCTCATATCTCTTGTCAAAGGAAAAATAATAAACACAATTTTGGGAGTCCACTTTTGCGATACAACACATGGAAAGTAAAGTACGTTTTTGGTAAACAATTTGTAGAAGCTTCACCAAAAACTAAAATGAAGTGTTTGCCGCAAGTTCATTCATGTCAAGAAAGAATGTTGGAAGCAAGAGTATGGCACATTACCTCAAGCTATCATCAATAACCAGTATGCCATGAAAATGTAACAAAGACACCACATACAATTGGAGAAACCCTTAAAAGGAAGAAAACCCTACGAAGATTGTATTTTTTAGATGTTATACAAATGTTACATCACCCATAGGGCACATTGTAACTTACAAAACACACGTATGCAGCTCTTCACTCTCACTCTATGTCTAACCTTGAGAAAACCTTGATAATCTCTAAGAATATCCACTCTATGAGTATAACTAAATGTTTATTCAAAGAACCAACCCTTGCACATATGTGAAACATCTCCATATAGACCATTCTTAGCCTCCCATGGCCTTTGGAAAGCCAAAAGACATCCCATTTGAATTGACTGAACTTCAAAAAGCCTTTGAAATCTGGCCTTTGCTTGAAACATAATGGATTCACTAATTGCTGGTAAATAGTTAGTTTCTTTTGATAAGGTTGCTAGGGCGAATGCTCAGTTCATCAAGGTGAATGTTGAGTTTGTTGTTCATGTAAGTAGTGAATTCATCATTATTTTTTTTCCAAGTGCTTTTGATGTTAACAAATTGAATTGAAGCCTTCGGATATGTTTGAGACCACCCTTTTACACCCAGACTTTGTTAGCTTCCATACATTGTGAATTAATTTGGTGATGAATTGTTCTCTCAAGTAAAACCTTGGTTAGTTGCTTCCATCATGAGCTCAATGGTCTAGCATGTGGTGAATTGATTCAAGGATCACACAAAAGGCAGCGAGTGTTGGCATTTTGATTTAGGTGCATTGTGGCATTTCATTTGGCACAAGGGTTCACACGTTAATTTTACCACAAATAGTACTAATTTTGAATTAGTTTAATTTTGTTGGTAATAGATGTTTGGATTTCTATTTGAAATAGAATGTGGTGGTTTCCCTTGTATTGGGAAAAGAGGTCTATATAAACTTGTTGATCTTGCCATGGTGAATTTACATGCTCTTATAATGGAGGTTATTTGAACTTTCAATATCTTTCTACATTTAGTTGAATTGATATGATTTTTGGTTAGAAGGTTGCTTTGCATTTAAGAAAAAGCATGATATTGTGCAAGATGTTGGTTGGAAAAGAGAAAAGAACTATTTTCATTTTAAAGTACGTGGCTGGCCAAAGGGTTTCTTGATCTCATTCATACTAATTTGTGTGATCTATCCCAAAAATCAGCAACACCATTAGGGATCTTCTTTTGGATGATGTTTTTTCTTGGAGAATGTGGGTTTACTCTCTCAAGTTCAAGTTTTCATTAGATAAGAGGGTAGAGGTTATTTCCAAATAGTTCAAATAATATTGTGACAAGAATGGGATTTAGGGACAATTCTTTAATGATTACACATTGCAACCAAATGAGCTTGGTTTTTCTCAATTATGGAGATGGCTTGGCTTTCCATTCCAATAACGGGGTGAGGGAATTTATATAATGATGTATCTTTTGAACATAAATTTGTGCAAAGCCTTACAAAAAATGACTCTTAAGGAAGCATGGTCTAGAAAAAAAAAAGGCAAAACATTATTGTGTCTTTGGTTTAGTTTTCAATAATAAAAGCAACAATTTGAATGCTAAGAATAGGAAATACTTATTTGTTGGTTATAGTGAGAAGTCATAATTAGTGAAGGAGATCGAGACATTCTTTGCATTTATAATTAGTAAAGGAGATTGAGATATTCTTTTCAATTTTTTTTACAATATTGACTCTTCTATTTAACATATAGTGTCTGATGACATTCCTAGTACTAGTTTTGGTGTTGTTTCTTTGTTGGATTAGGGATATTCAAATAAATGAGACTGCACAATTCTTTTCTATTCCTTAGTATCGAATGTTGTAGCTGACATGTAGTGTCTAATGATATGCTTGATACTGGTTCTAGTGTCATTTTTTTGTTGGACCTTTATCAAATTATACTAGGAATATTGAGGTTTGGGGGTATCCACGAGATTTTGGATTCAAAAGAAATTTATGCTATGCAAATATCTATGTCAAAAGAGGTAATGGTGATATCCTGGTTCTCATTGTCTGTGTAATAATAGGGCCAATGCCATTCAAAAAGTAAAATCAGATTTATGGTCAGCTTTTGACATGATAGATTGGATTTTCTAGACTATATCGCCTAGGTATAGTGTAACGTACTAACCCTTTCATAAAGTAAAAATTTCTTAATTTTACACCAAACAAGTAAAGGTGACAAGTAATAAAGCCATTGCAATAAATTTTTTCTTTTCTTTTATTGATAATTTCCAAACATGATACAAACATATTCCAACATGTATTCCTTTTCTTTACAAATATACATTAGAGTAAGAAAGCATACAAATACATACATAGCTCATGGAGCTTTTGAACAAATAGTAGTAAGACGGTCCAGATTCCTTCCTTTCAAATCTTGGTTCTTCAGTCGCCTGCTGTGGAGGAGAAGCATCACTCGGGCGCTTTTCCGCCAACCACAGACTCTTAATGCGGTCCCCCGCACATCTATCATTCGATAGATGGCCCTTCCCTTCGACGAAGAGATTGGTAGAGTAACCAATAACGACAACCAATTGAGCATAGTGCTGTGTCCTACATACTAGAACTTGTAATCCCACAATCCTGAACTAGCATGTAATAATGGATCATGGTGAACTGACAGTGTAGTCTCAAACATCACACAATCTAAGTGGAGACTTGTACATTGCACTACTTTGGCCAAAGTGTTATATTCAGTAAACGACTGAGAGTCATCTATCACATACACTACTCAGGGCCAATTTGACTTAAGGCTATCTTACACTATGCATAGGTATTGCCCTTCAATGGATAATCTGTCATCCCAGACTAACCTACAACATTCTATTCTACTTGAAATAAATATAATTAACAAGTAAGTACACAAGCTCCCTCCCATACTAGATTATCTATCCTAGGAGTAACACAAGCTTTCCTAGTTAACTTAATAACTTAGTTGTGTACCTCAAGTGACTCTTGCATTCAATCAAGCCTAATAAATAGTATCTAATGCAAACAACATTCTCCTATTATGGAGATCTTACAAACATTGTATAACATAGCTAGATTACATCATTTTCCCTTTTTTAGAAGACAAACATATTTACTTCTATGCACAGACAAAAAATACATTTCATGCAACATAGTAATAATTCTTTGCAAATAATAAGAAGAATATCCCATGCCTGTTATAGCTTTTCCCAAAATGATGATAGTGCAGCCTTCTCCTATAGCTCAATTCAACTTCTCAAATCAATTCCCACTCCCTCTCTTGTTGAAAGCACTCTCTCCTCTCAAAGATAGACAATTTTCCTCACAGAGTCCACTCTTTTCTCACTCATAAATCATATATTATAAACTGGTAGAACTCAGATGTAATAACCAGCAAAGGGCGTATTCCTTTGGTATGATACACCTCCTTTTATGGAAATAATGGTCACACAAAAATATGAATGATGGTTGCAAATAATGTTCACTCCAAAAATGGTAAGAATGAAGCACAAATAATGCACAAGGTAATTTGAAAATGATAAATGAGATAACGCCAAAGATAATGTGTTGCAAGAGAGCTGGGGTGGCTATTTATAGAGCAGCCAGCCTCAAAGCTTCCTACAGTCATGGCATGAGAATTGACACCATTCCCATTTTGAATTATTCAGCTTGGAGGTGGCGACAACTTAAGCATGTACTCAACACAAAAGCATGATGAATCGACTTCCCAATTGCCAGCATTCAGAAAGACTATTTCAAATGCACATGGAAAATTCGTATTTCTCTCAAAATTCGGCATCTATAGGAAACTGATAACAAAGGTGGCGACAAATAGGTTTAATGGTGCAATTTCCAGGTGAAAGAAATTTGTCAATGGTGAAGAATCGACACATAACCTGAATCGACTTCTTCTTGGGTTGAGTCAACTAAAAACGTTAACTGCTTTGGATTTAGTCAAGCTTCATTATTTCAGATATCAACTTGGTCAAAGCCATAAAATTTAAGACGCATTTCATTGATTTAACTTAGCGCATTCCATAGTTGGAAATGCGTGATTTCCACAGAGCCTTAAATGTTCTAAAGTCAAGCTTCATCAAAATCAGCATGTTTAAGCCAAAGTTCAAATACGTGAATTGAAGTCTTCATTAAATCGACTCTTTTATTAAATCAAAATAATTCGATTTCCAATGTTAAAGATTATATGTAATATTTATATTTTTATTATATATATATATAGTATATATATATGATATATTATGTACATATATATATATATTTAAATACCTCAGTATATATATATATATGTGTGTGTGTGTGTGTGTGTGTGTGTATGTATATTAATATATAACTTATATATATATATATATATATATATATCGTATCCACATTATGTAGGATGAGTGCATATATATATATATGTATACTCGTATATACCTCTATGTACACGTATGTGTAGGCATACCATATTGATGCATTCATATGAGCATATCCATTTGCTAATGTATGCTTGTATCGATATATTTATACATATGGATACGTGTATATACTATACATACATATATATGTGTGTGTGTGTGTGTGTGTCCATATCCGATTCACTTACATCCATTTACGTTACCATCATATTGATAGGTGTGTATGTGTGGTATATTTATACATATGCATATACATGTCATTAGATCCTCCTGACACGCATGTGCATACATATAAACATACTTCCACCTACATCCCACCTATCTATATGATCGTAATAACACAAGAATGATCTCAAACCCCAAACAAATGAACATCACTTGTAAAAGTATGCATAAGTAAACAAGACTCCTAATGCAAACATACAAGCTATGGATGACCTATCTATATCCCACACAAACTGACTCAGTTCACTCAATCTAAGGTGGTGTGTGTATGCTCAGATAGTTTACTTTACCGGTTACCCGACCAAGATCTTCTCCCGAGTGATACTTCCCCTCTGCCTGTAGGAATGGTACACATACCTGCATCCACTAACACATGCTCACGGTAGTTAAATATTCATAACATATGCAGTATACATAAACATCTCCAAAGTTAGAATAATCACAATTCAATAACCTTCTATTCACATAATTGCAATATTTCACCAAGGATAACATCAATTGAAGTAACATTAAATGAGACAATCATCAAATGTGAAAGCATTCATATTGATAACAAGGAACAAGCATATTTTATTCATCTTCAAAATTCTCATTACATGCTTTTTACCCTATGCAGTAATAGTAAATAGTAACTATACAATCGGGGTGTAACATATAGAGTTTTGTCAACTTGATCACGTGATTTTTGTCTCTCAAGTCAAATATGCCAACAATTTTTTGGAGAAACTCAAGATGTTAAATTGTTTTCTGTAGTCTACATCTACGGATGTTGGGTCTAAGCTTTCAGGATACACTCATTGAGCAGTGATCATTGAATCAAAATTCAGATGGTTTGTGGGCAGTTTGAGCTATCTTACATCCATTGGACTAGATCTATGTTTTTCTGTTAGCTATCTTTCTTGGTTCCTGTTACATCTGAAATTAGTTAATTGGAAAGCATAAAAATGCACACTTTTGATATGTAAAAATCACACTTGAGTTTGGAATATTGTGCAAGCTGACTTCAAAGTTCTGGTTGTTTGTCTACACAGAATTTGATTCAGCCAGGTCTGTTGACACAAGGAAATCCACTGTTTGTTATCTTTTTTCTATTAATTAAGGACCTATTTTATGGTAAATTTTTATCTAGACTTCCATTGAAGCAGAGAACAAGCTAGCCATTGCTGCATAGAGCAATACTTGCAGCTGGATCCATTTATACTGAATCCTTCGGGTTTAATAATCAGAGTTCTTTAAAGATTATAAAGAATCTAATATACCATGCCAAGGCCAACTAGATTATTACTACAATCCATATCTTGTTGATAGTTGAACACATTTGTTTTCATTAATGTGCTATTCAAGAGCAGGCTGTAGATATATTGAGTAAATCACTTGGCCTTCATAAATTTGTAAAATTCTGACACAAGCAGGGAAGTGTGAGTAATAAACATAAATAGATATAATGACATTTTGGTCTTTATTGGCTTGCTGTGGGTAGCTTTTATATGGACCCTTATGATTTGGCTATAAAATAAGAAATTGTTAAGCCAACAGTCTGCCACAGTTTTTTTGACAGACTATTTTGTACAGAGAACATTGCACACCATTCTTTTCTTTAGGGAATTTGCTTTGATTTGCACCCTATTTATATTTACTTTGGCATCTTCATGCATATCTTCTAAAATATCTGATATCTATAGACAGTTTGTAACTGCAAAGGTTTTACTGCTTCAGCCCTCAGGCTTATTCTTATATTTGAATTTTTTTGGGGCATCATGAAGATTGGAGATCTGTTTAAAGTTTGAATCTGAGTAAAAATCTGGGACATTGGAAGATAAAAATTGACTGCTACAAAATTAAGAATTGCTGAAAGGTTCACCCTTCTGGCTAGATGAAGACTTAACTCAATGCATCAAGAAGAGAAAAAGGGAAAATGGGAGAAGTCTAGGGAGTTAGAAATGAGAGAAGTGGCATGGTTGAAGGAAGGGAATACACATGTCAGTAATCGGTCACCACATGTTTGTAATAAGACTGGTCACTGCCATTTATCAAAGATGACACTGTAGTTTGCATGTTTAGTCTAGTTTCTAGGTAACAGATTTTGTGTATATGTAGAAGCTATGTTACATTTTTGAATTTCCTGCTTAGTTGATTACCAACTCATAGGGTCACAAGCCCTTCTATTTTCCATGTTTAGTCACTCCAAATAACTATGATATGCATATTCTCATTCAACATTCAAAACTCTACTTGATGTTTTCTGTAATTTTGTTTCCAATTAGCATGCTTTGTGGCATTGGAAGATTATAACAGTATCTGCCGCAATGAGCAGTGAAAAACGATATCTAATTCTTCTTCTACAATTTGAACTTTAGTTTTTGAGGGATTTGAAATGACCCAATCTGGCCTGATTATGTTTCTAATTATTTAAAGTTTAAACCACTTAACTGATTCTTTGTTTTAAGTTTTTATCTACTTTCTCCAAAGCTCATTGTGTCCCAGTGAGGCTCCTCTTGCTGCTCCATAAATTCAGTCCAATTTATTTGTGTTGATTTTGAAAGTAGAAATAAAAATGAAGATTGGCCAACTTTCATGGACGGATGCATGCTCCTTCAATTCCATTTGTCTCCTGCAGCCATTAAGAAACATCTCTTCTGATTAGTCTGTTAAAATTATATTTTGACCATTAAAAGGAGATTGCTGTCAACAGTCTGCTGAAAACTTTAAGTCTTGGAAAAATTCGGTTCAGAAAAAATTATGTATAATTGTCTGCCCATTTTCTATTGGATTTCAAAACAACTTCCACCAATGGAGGTTCCCATTTTTATATGTAAAAAGAATGCATGCAGTACAATACAAAGAAAAGATTGAAGTGGAGTTTTTTCTGACAGTTTTTATTGGTTTGAAATGACCTCACTCTGCTTGATTATGTCTGCACATATTTAGATCTCCTAATCCGGTTCTCTCTTATTAACTGTTCTCTCTGAAGTTCTTGTGTCCAAACAGGGGTTCTGTTATTGCTCCATAATTCTATTTGAATTTGTTTGTGTTTATTAAGAAAATAGAAAAAAAAATGAAGATTGACCATCTTTCAAGGACAAATATATGCTCCTTCAGTTCCAATTCTCTCCTGCAGCTAGTAATAGACATCTCTTCCAATTGGCTTCCTAAATAAATTTCTAGGCCACTAATAGGAGATATTGCTGTCAACCATCAGACAGCAACTTATAAGTCTTGGATAATATGCTATAGAAAAACCATGTATATGTATCTATTCATTTGCTACTGGATTTACAAGTAATTTCTACCTATGGAGGTTTCCATATTCATGTGTAAAAATTATACAGTACAATACAGAGAAAGGAACAAACTGGAATTACATGATTGGCTTTGGCTGATATATCTCTTCTGAGGATGAGTTTTAATATATTTGCAAACTCCAAAATGACCAATCTTTTGCCATTGTGCTAGGTTAGAGATAAAAAATGCAGAATAATTGCCATGTGCAGATATGTCTTTTGTCTGTAATAAGAAGGAACTCTATTTGTAAACACCAGATACAATTCTTCTTGCAATTTTCCTTTGATGAATTTTCTCGAAAGTGAGATAATATGAAGCACAGTGGGAGTTAGGGTTTTTGGTGCTCCTATTCTAATTATGTACCTATGAGTTAGAATGGATTCTCATTGTCAAGTCCTCAGCATAGACTTGATTTTTTTTGGCATTTTGGTCATGACTTAATCTGCAATGTCCATCTTGTTTGGCTGGCTGTGGTAGCTTTTATATTCACTCTTCACATGTGGCAATAAAAAACCCACGGCAACTCAGTTGGGACCCAAAAATGTCATTTCACTCTTCACAGTTTGTGGCCAAACTGAGGCTGCACCTACAACAAGACCAATAACCTAGCCAGAGGATATACCTAGGCCAAGCCTGCAGGTTGGAGCAGGACCCTGGTCAGACCCAGGTCAGACCTGGACTAGGTTCAATACCTGGCCTAGATTTGACTAGGGTTCTTGCAAAGTCTGGTAATAGAGCTTGGTAGGTTAAACACACATGGTTTTATTATATGCAATAGTCTAAATGCATAGCAGAGTTTAGGAAAATCCACATGTAAAACTGACAATGGGCACAGTTTTTGTTCTATATTGTGGCTAATGGAAATGGGAGTTGTGGATTAACCAACTTAAATGAAGAATGAACACAACCCAATAGGTACACATTTCCACCTTCAAGGAAATAGATGACATAACCAACTCCAAGTGTCTTGCCTACACAAGAAAAGAAAGAAATATCTAAATTGATTTTGAAACATGAAACACATCGCTGTCTTATCCAAGAAACTTTGAATATATGCAAAAGCTCTAGATCCTAAAGGAAGAGAAAAAAGTAAAACAGATTGCTGGAAAATTTGTGATATGATAAAGATTGTAGGGAAGTGAAGGGATTTGTGAAGGAGTTGGGTAAGATTCAGGCAAAGTTGAAAGCAACAGAGGAAGAATATGGTTGGATAGATTCAGGTAAGATTAAGGAGTTGAAAGCAAAAGAGGAAGAATATGGTTGGATAGATTCAGGCAGAGTTCATATCCATAGGGAAGTAAAAAACAAAGAAAGAGCTACTTTACAATAACTCAATGGCTATACTATGAAAAATTACTTGTATGCATGCAAATAGGATAGGGACATCACCCTTGGCAATCAACACTAAAGCTAAAATATTCTCAATTAAATACATTGACGATGGTATTGAGAGGATAGTAGGAGGCAAGTCTTGTGACATTTATGGTATGTATGCTGAATATGTAGATTGAGGGATAGAAACTTTGGCACTGGTCATCAAAAAAGTCTAATGATGGCTTTCAAGAGGCATTTTGGAGTGATCAGTCCCCTCCTTGTACAACTATTTGGAAGGGTTGTAGATTGTAGAATTACTAATTGGGTTGAAAAACAATGAATAAGTGTGAAAGTGCAAGTGGGACTCGGACCAAAATAGTCATCGATTGACCATTAGTGCTTTATACGTGAGGTTTAGGTCAGGAACTTCTTGTGTCTAAAATGGAGACAAAGAGAAAGAATCAAGAAGTGGACTGTCAGAATTAAATTTTAATCCCCTATGAAATCTTATTTGCCAAAAAAAAAGCACTTCTCCTCTACATGATCTAGAAAGGGGGCTGGTAGGTGAAGAGCTGAATAGAAGAAATGGCTCTTGTATAAAACAAAACAAGTGGATGAATAAATGATGCATTAATTCACAAGAATTGCTAGTTGTGAAATCAAGGAAATACTTGAATAAAAGTCTAGGTTGACTGTGTGGATAAATGAACAATAGAAGGAAATAGAAAACTACCTCATTGATTTCAATCCCACATTTCAGTATCACCAAAAAGCTTTGAGAAGGGCAAAGTTCAAATGGAGGGCAAAGATGTTGGATGTGAAACTGGTCCTTGGACAAAACCCAAGGAATACTGAGAGGAGAGATTATGTTTGTTTTGAAATTCAAGGGTGGTTGAAACATAGTTGCAAGTGTCATGTATCACTCTGCATAAAATGACATTCAGATCAATTATGTCAGCATCTTGAGGGTTGATTCTTTGCCTTCACTCTTCAAAGAGACTTTACTAATTATTAATGGTCCATTCTTCCAAAAGAAGTCGTAGCACAGAAAACTTGATTTGCTGATGAATTTTCACTGTTTATATAGAAAATTAATACATAATTTTGGCTTGTGGGTCCTATAGACTATCTTTGTCTTTTGGACACTAACAAAATCATTTCATTTGTCAATTCTTTGTTTGGACTTATTCTCAACTTTATTGAACATGTTTATATTCTTTTACAATTGAACTTTATTGGACTTATTCTCAACCTTATTGAACATGTTTATTTTGATTCATACTCTTCTTGCACTCTTTCTAAATGATGCCTATACTTGTTTGTGCATAGAAGTTCAATATTTCTTATAAATTTTTTTATAGAAATCTCATGGAAATATGTTTTACAGGATCAAGCATCTGGAGTGCTTGTTGAGCAAAATATGAATGGTCCCCAGATGTTCATGGCGAGTGGAAATAATTCAGTCAAATGTTGGAACTCTGGTTCCTCTCCATTGACCCCAAAGACTCTTTTTGACAGAAGAATGAAGACACCTTCAAAATCAAGAGATTTGAAAGGAAGGGTGAAATATACACCAGGAATTACATGCTCACCATATGCTGTTTCTCCTAGTGTATTTGAAAACAGGGGTGCAAAATCAAATCCAGAGGTATATGGGTGTCAAACATCTAGTTTCCAGGCTTCAAGTCCAATTGATCACGTCTTTGACAAAGATTGGCTCAACAGTGTTCCAGATTTAGATAACATGTAAGCATTGGGCTCATTATATATTGCCTCACATATTTTTTGTATCTTGTTCATTTGATCCATAGAATTTATGATAGCACTACTAGATAAATTTGCATTGATGTGGATGATAGAGTTATGGTATTCCTTATTACAAATTGAATGCAAATATATCCCCATGAATTCAGGAATTCATATTTTTGATTATAGTAAAAATTTTGTTGTGCCATTGTGTCTGCTTACATTTGTGTCACTTAAAGAACACAAGTGAGTGATTGAGAGTCTGCTTTCACTTTACCTCTTGCTTCCTTAAATTATTAGGTAAGAAACTTATGGATTTGGCTGAAAATGCCAAATTTGGTGGAAATTAATGATGCAGACCTGCTAGTATTGTAATTCTGACTCATGGTGGAAATTAATATTGCCTCACGTATTTTTTGTATCTTGTTCATTTGATCCATAGAATTTATGATTGCACTACTAGATAAATTTGCATTGGTGTGGATGATAGAGTTATGGTATTCCTTATTACAAATTGATTGCAAATATATCCCCATGAATTCAGGAAGGGGTCTGTTCGAATTCATATTTTTGATTATAGTAAAAAATTTGTTGTGCCATTGTGTCTGCTTACATTTGTGTCACTTAAAGAACACAAGTGAGTGATTGAGAGCCTGCTTTCACTTTACCTCTTGCTTCCTTAAATTATCAGGTAAGAAACTTATGGATTTGGCTGAAAATGCCAAATTTGGTGGAAAGTAATGATGCAGACCTGCTAGTATTGTAATTCTGACCCATGGTCAGGACATTGGTACTAAAGGGTTCTGTTGCTGTTAAGGACAAGCTTATAAGCATAAATAAAATACTGGGTATTGCTTGCTCCAGTGACAATGCAAGCAATTCTCACTTAAAGGAGCCAGTAAAGAGGATGGAAGCAATTCCTTTTTGAGCTGAAAATGCAATTATTCAAACAGTACAGTTTGCTGTTATATCAGTTACTGAGAGAATGACAATGCTTTTTCTTTTTAGCGAAAAAATATTTAAGAATCTAGTGCAAGTGAAAGTGGACAGAGGCCAGATTAACTTGCATATAACTGGGATTGATAGTTTCCCCCTGACTGTTGAGAGGGATGGCACACTTGTATGATTAAAACATTTTGGTGCTTTTGTTCATGTTTTTCTAGAGAGTTAGAGGAGGCATGCTTGACAAAAATGGGAAAACAGGAAACCCAAAGTCAAGATGGATTTACTATAAATGGCTCTATGTAGCCAAAAAAAACTAAACAACAGTCATTACATGACAAGCAAGCACAGGTGAGAAACATTTGGAGTAACTTGATGATTTCTTCCAAATAAAAATAGAATAAAGATTATTAAGAAGCAACATATTATGATGTAACCAAGACATGAAGGCCTTTGAAATTTGCAGACACACAAATGGTTGTACAACAATCCTCTCTAAGCAACATTTTAAACTGGTAACTAGTCATAAGAACTTCGGAAGGTTTTTAACCAAATATCATGGCAACAATGAGTTCCAATACACACTATGTGTATCTTGTTTGAACAGTAATACTGAAAATATATCTATTTTAGCAAGAAGACCAAATAGAAAAAACTAGCCTTGCGAGCTCCACACACATCAATATACTTGCTTATACTGTTTTCCGTATTTGAATCTTACTGTTAAGAAACAAATAAAAATTACAAGCCCCCAAAATGGGCGGTTGGAAAGAACCCTCTTTCATTCCAATTTCATAGCCTCATTATGACAAAGCTCCCTCCATGTGGTAGGTACCTTTTGACTAGCTCACTCCAAGGAAATTTTCATTAGAAAACTATCCATTCTTTTTACTGTGCAATTAAACTTGTCTTTCAATAATCCACGCCTTTTCGATTTACATGATTATTTTGCCTTTTTTTTATTAGTATTTGCACTAATATTCCACTTAAATATTATGTCTTGTTTCACATTACATAAATCTAAGAAGTTGTAATTTTACTCCTCCACGAAACATGATGAATTAAAATAGTGAAGTTATCACTTTACAACATTATGCCACAGTATTTTTGAAATATTCTCTGCCAATTCTGATACAATTTCTGGTCTCGTATTTTGTTTTGTTTAGGTGTCTACAGATGTATGTATGATTTGTTTGTTTGTTTTCAATATAATAATAGCACAGGAAGATAAATATCACCCAAGAACATTAACAACAAATTTTATCATCCCAAATGAAATCATCATTCTCATTTATTCCAATCTGATTACATTGCATCAATAATTTCCTACCTATGGCGGCTTAATGTATTATTTCATTTTCAGTAAAAATGCAAAGGCACAGGTTCGCACCTATTATGGTTTCTGCTGGAATGATACAGGTCGACTTTGTTGAGTGAGTGACTACCTTAAGCTCTCGAATCTTCTCCTAGAATCTGCCGCATCTTGACTGGTTGGGACTGATTCAATATTTGCAGTACTAGAGCAATCTGAGCACTGGCTACGATTTTGTGTCAACACCTACTTAAAATCTTCCACGACCTGTAGGCTAGTGTTTTTTCCTTAACCTCAATATGGCTTTAAGTTTCATTGGTTGGCACTAATTTAGGGCTGCGATTCCTTGTCTGAGATTGACGTCTCCTTTCCTCTAGAGTCTGTTGTGTATGCGGCTGTATTATTAAACGAGTGGGGTTCCTGTCCCAATCGTTCTATGGCAAGGGGTATCGTCCTGGAGTTATCCTTCTATAAGATCGATGGAGTAAATAAAATATAAATCATTCACTGAATGAATCCTTCCTTCCAATCGTGCCTCTTAATCCTTTCAGAGTTTCCAATTTTGGCTTCACAAAAATCCTTCGATTTCCTTCAAGAGAGCTTGTTTCTATAAAGAAAAATTATACGTCTTTTTTTCTTTTTCCCATATCAAATAATTCGCCCTCAATTGCAGATAGAAACTTAGGCTAAATTTAATTTATTGCCCACTATGTTGCATCACTTAGCAAAGAGTTTATTATTTAAAGTGACCCCCACCATTATTCGAGATGAATAATTAAATAAATTCAATATACTATGGTTTTATCAACATTTATTTAATTATTCCACATTCCCTTGCCAAGTTGCTATTTTACTAATCTCGGGAATTAAAAGATTAGGAAATCATTTCATAATTATCATCCGACGAAGAGGGACATTACAGTCCTCCCTTCTCGGGATTGCTGGTCCTCTAGCAATCTCAAATTGGGGTGTTTTAGAATCTTTTCCCCTTCCCACGTTGCATCCTCAACTGGAAAATATTTCCATTTGATTAGATACTCTTGAATCACCTTATTTCTCAGTTTCCTTTCTCTCTAATCTGCAATTCCTTCAGGTGCTAGAACCAACTTTCCTTCTTCATCAAGTGGAGAAAGCTCTGGAGATGCTACAATCTGCTGACTCTATGCCCTTTTGAGGTAAGAGACATGGAAGACATTGTGAATCTTACTTCCCTCAGGAAGTTCTAATTAATATGCAACTTCACCAATTCTCTTCACTACCTTGTATGGTCCATAAAAGTGTGGCTAGAGTTTTCCTGCACCACTTTTCTTCAATGAGGACTGCCTGTATGGCTGCAAACGGAGAAAAACTAAGTCTCCAACCTCGAATAATCTCTCAACTCTGTGTCTATTTGCATACATTTTCTGCTGGTTCTGAGCATGTTGCAGATTATCCTTAAATGCCTTGAGAATATCCTTGGCCCATGGGACCTTGCTATCATTAAAGGCCAAATCTACAAATGATAAGGCATCATACCCATATAGGGCTTTGAAGGGAGACATGCCAATCGACATGTGGTAGGTAGTATTGTAGCAATACTCACCTAGATGCAACCATCTGATCCAAGCACGCTGCTGCCCTGACACATAGTTCCATAGATATCCCTCAATTCATTTATTGACTATCTCTGTCTAACCATCGGTTTGAGGATGGTAACTCGTGCTTGCTGTCAACTCTGTACATGCCAAACGAAACAACTCTTGCCAAAACATACTTAGAAATTTGCTATCTCGATCACTGACAATTGTTTTGGGGAGTCCATGCAACCTGAACACTTCCCTAAAGAATAACTCTGCCACCTGAATTGCGGTGTAATCAATAGATATAGCAAAGAAATGAGCATATTTTGTCAATCTATCTACCACCACAAATATGCAATCTCTCCCCTAGACACGTGACAGTCCTGTGATAAAGTCCATGGATATTCCTTCCCACTTCTGCTCAGGTATTGACAATGGCTGTAGAAGTCTTGCAGGGAATGTGTGCTTTGCCTTGTTCAATTGACAAGCCAGGCATTCTCTAACATACTGCAACACATCATCTTTCAAACCCTTCCAAGTGAACCTCTCATGAATCTGACAATAAGTTTTGAAGAACCCTGGATGTCCTGTTAGAGGAGTGTCATGCATAGCCTTCAAAATCCTAGCCTTTAGCTTCGATCCTTGTACAAGATAAATTCTGTTCTTATAATAAATAATGTCACTGACTACTAAATATCTATCATCCTGTACCTGACCATCAATCAAATCACAAGCAAAAGTGTTTTTAGTATGTTCAGCCAATAATTGAGATTTCCAATCAACTTAAATCTCAGTGAGAGAGCAAAGTGTTGGTTTCCTGGAGAGAGCATCAACAACAATGTTCTTCTTTCCCTTAATGTACTCCACATCGAAGTCATATGCCTGAATCTTGCTCACCCACTTTTGTTGCCGCTCATTCAAGTCTTTTTGTTCAAGAAAATATTTGAGACTGTTGTGATCGGTTCGGATCACAAATTTAGTCCCCACTAAGTATTGCCTGAACTTAGCTAGCGCGTGCATGATTTCTAGCATCTCCTTATCATAAGTAGAGTACAACTTCTCATTATCTCACAACTTTTTGCTCTTGAATGCAATCAGATGTTGATTTTGCATTAGAACTGCACCAACTCCCTGACCCGAAGCATCTAAGACA